>JBDJHY010991896.1:0-14428 GCA_039654485.1 Withania somnifera
CAAGAACAAGAAATGGAAGAACGAAAGTCGTATGGGTTCACAAAGACTCTGTGGCTAAAAAGTAAAAAAGATATATCAAAGTAGTTCTGATTTTATTTATGAAAACAATCATAAACATGTTTAAGTATTGTTTGAACAACATGTTAATAAGATCCATAAAGTCTGAAGGAGCATTTATTAGTTTAAAATACATAACCATACAAATTTATAAAGGTTTTCTTTTTAATGTCACACTCTTTGTTATTCAACTGATGATAACTAAATCAGAGGTCAATCTTATAAAACAAAAAGGTTTCTTAAAGTTGGTCGAACAATTCTTCAATCTTTGGAATATGATACTTATTATTGATGGTGACATTGTTCAACTAGAGATAATTTATACACTTATTTGATAAACCTATTTTTCTTACGTACAAAAAGAATTGGAGAACCCCACGAGGATACACTGGTCTTGTGAAACCTTTATCTAGTATGTTATTCAATTGTCCCTTTCTCTCCTTAAGCTCTTCTAGGTCCATTCAATATGGTAAAATGAAGATAGGTTAAGTATCTGAAAAACGTCTATCCCAAAGTTTTTCTCTCTAGCTATATGGACTTTGGGTAGATCCTTAGGAAATACTTGTGGAAATGCATTAACAATTAGAACTGACTGATGATTTGGGGTTCCAAATTTAGAATCCTTGGCCCATAGTTGGTGGTAAATACGAACATTAGAAATAATTATCCTAGACTTAAGGTAAGATATGTAATGACCTCTAGGTACTAAAGATTATCCTTGATTTCTATGTTTTTTTTATTAGGAAACTAAAATTTTATCATCTTGGTCCTATAATAAATGATGGCATAACATGAATGTACCTAGTCCATTCCAAGAATAAGATCAAAGTCTATCATGTCTATCTTTACTAAAATAGGTGAAGTGAATGTATGATGGACTGAGATTTGATATTTTTTGTATATTTTTTCTATAACTGAGTCACCAAATGGTGTGGATATAGAAAAGGTATCAAAGATGTTGTTTAACAACGACTTTGAATTTTATAGCAACACAATAATGACAACAGAAAAAGTATCTTGGTGTATCACAATGGACAAACATCACGAGAATAAACCTGTAACATACTCGTGACTATATCCAAGGAGATCTCCTGGTGTTGAAGAAATCCAATTGCATAAAAGTTGTTGTAGTGTTGACCACCACTTGTAATAGAAGTGGCATCATATTTAGCTATGCGACCTACTGGACCTGCTAAAGTGCTGGATTGAGACCAACCATTACCATTTCCTTATATAACATTGGGGAATTCCTTAAATATGTGGCCAACCTAACCACACATGAAACATCCATCAACACTTTTTGGGGTCATTCCTTCCATACTTGTTGCAAGTAGGGCGGGTATGCCATCCTGCTTCACTTCCCTAAGATTGAAAACCTAGTACTCTACTCTTATAATCTTGCTTGAGGGTTAATGTTGGATATAGAATACTAGATGAAGATGGTGTTTTTGTTTAACCTCTCTATTGAAAGATTAACCAGTTACCTATCAGCCCTCTACTGGTGATACTTATGGTTTCCTATCCTTTTCCTTTTATTATGCTACTCTGTTCTTTAGTTTATCTTCCTTAATATGCTGGTCATGGGTAATAAATCTTGATATCACCATCTCATTAACCCCATAATTGAACCTGTTCATTTTGGCCCTCGGGTAACTATCTCAAGAGCATATTTAGATAACTAGGTTAAGTTGGGATATACACCCTTACATACATGAAGCCTTGCATTAGATTCATGAAATCTTTATCCTTTTCTTCCCTCAATTACCTTGAGAACAACCTAACGAAGAAGGTATCCCAAACAAATCCCAGATGACTAGAACCATTTTTCTACCCCTATGATCCTTCTGCTGTTCAAACTAAAGATGAGCTATATCGTTCAACTGGTAGGATTCCAAATCAACAGTCTTAGTAACAGCTAGTAGAATCATTTCTAAATCTTCTTAACTTCATCAATAAATCTCTAGCAGTCCTCCTCAAACTTAGAACAACCAAACTTAAGAGGATTCATACAAACAAAATCATATACTCTAGTGGTAGAAAAACCTCCACTGGGGCTTTAAAGGACACTCCCTTTTGATTAACCAAGGTTGTTATACCCTGACCAATAGCTAAATCAAAATTATAAATTCAGCATAAGTGACATATTATTCTATTGGAAACACTAAACAACTAGAAAGGGTGGAGGTTGAGGATCCTATTAGTAGTCATTAGCACAAACTCCAGCTCTATTATGCATACTAACTTTATATAGAGGTATGACCTTAAATCCGTAAAGCATGAATTAAAGAGAGACATATAGTTAAACTCTTTTGCACGAAGGAGAACATGAAACATGGGGAACATTGTTTAAACATTATGTAACCTCTGCATTGTAATTGTGGTATGCTTCACACCCCCAAGGAACACTCGAAAAAATTCATCTATCTAACATTCCTAGGATTCTTGAAGCTAGTGTTCTGATACCAAGCTTGTCACGTCAAAAATCTATTCCCTAGGAAATGGTACTTCTAACAATATGTTGTCCCACGTGAGTCCTTAGATCTATTACATACTAAACATGTCATATAAAACTGAGCTAAAGCATAAACATAATTGAGATAACATAGACATATATTGAAAACCTAAATAAAAGATACAGAGTCTAAAGAGAAAGAACCACAAAGCTGATAATCGAATTGAACATTACATTAGAAAATCATCAATAAAATGACTGGTGAGTTAATGGGACAATCCCTCAGCTAACTCCAAAATACTAAAAAAGATGAACCCATAACTGTTCTTAGAGTAAGAGAACCCACCACAAATTTGTTATTAAGAATGGATATCCTTGATATTTCTAGCCTGCGAAGGAGAGTTTGGATCTAAATCATGCAATAATATAGCATAACAGTTTTGTGGTTAGTGCTATATGATGTACCGAGTATGTAAGAATGCAATATGTAAAACATAGTATATGTCATGCTAAACTGAAGAAGTCTGAATTGGGCATATCTATGAAAATCATGTAAAACTAATTTACAGTGACTTGCAGTTTCACGAATTTAAAATGAAAGACTTTATACATAGTAAATAGTGAAGTAGTCAAATCTAAGAAAAACTATTGATTTAAGTAATTTGTATATATTCTAAAATTGGTTAAGCCTAATACTATGGAAATATCTTTTTCAACATAAACCATATGAGAAATGTGGAGTTCAACATATATCTCATGTTAAGAAGGGATTCTCTATGACTTTCCTCACTGCAGAATGTTATAACTAAGGTGGATACACTAAACTGAGCCACAATTGCTAAATAAATCCAATCTAGCACATCCTATAGGGACATGGTTATGACCCAATAGTATTGGGTGACTGACCCATATTAGCTTGGTATTAGATACTATATCCCAAAATGATTACTATTTGCTCATAATATATTGAAACTGGTGAAGACCGTTGATGGTCTAACAGATACCATATATAATCAATAAAACTACGCAAGAAGTATTATTATCTTATCTAAATTTATTAAATTATACTATTCATGCTTAAAATTATTTGATTCATTAATCAAAAAATCTATTATACTGAGTAGTGCTAAAATAGCCTAAAAAACAAAATTTCATATATACTTGCTTAAAATCTTCAAATAACTAATATCATGGAAATCGTGTATAAATGTCATGGTCATCTGGATACTTTAATTTGAACTATGTTTAAACATGAGTAATCACATTAGACTAAATCATATGCATAATAATATCATCGAAAATTAAATTTATATCATAAATGATGTTCCAGTAAGAACCCTACAATTCAAAATCATAGTAACTCGGTTGAAATTCTTATAGTTTTCACATAAGGGTGAAAGAAGGTCCTTATCTCTAAAAACCATCAGACAATATCGTCATTGTAAAACATATATTACCTAGATCACCAGTTGAAATAGCCACTTTTCCCTTAGGAAGCCTCTTCCAAACACTACCTCTTTACAAAACAAAACCTTGACAAATATAAAACCCTATTATGCAGAAACTTTACATCCCAAGAAACAAGTTGAGATACCTAAACCCATCCCAATGAACCAAATTTCATATCTTCATGGAGAACCAAGAGTTATATTTTAAGGAAAAAGAAATTAAGTAGATGATTATTAATGAGAACCTCCAGTATGAAATCATAGGGAAATTCACTCAAAGATGGCTTAAAATTAAGGATCTAAGGAGATTAATCCCTACATTTTGTGAATTGAAGGTAAAATGCAAGATTGGACTACTAATCAATAAACATATTCTGATCAGGGTGTTACTGCTAGAATATTATGTTAATTTTCTATAAAAACCTATATTCTTCATTTTTTTCACTATAATAGCGCATATCAATTATTAATTCTAAAGTACATTAATTCTAAAGTAGGACCCATTGGTTAATCCGGTAGAAGAAACTACAACTATAGTAGCATGGATTTTGTTTCCAGATTTACCAATAGACCTTTTTGGGGAAGAAGAAATTTTATCTCTACCAGCTACAGTTGGTAAATTTTTTTATATATATCTAGCAACTAAGAAACAAATTTGGCCAAGTTGGGTAAGATTCTGGTGGAAGTGGACTTACTCACAAATTTCCCCAAAAGAAAAAATGTAGGAGTAAGAAAAATAGAAGGGAGAAGTTTTGAAAAATGTATTACGATAAAGTATGATTATGTACCCAATACTATAAGGAGTTCAAATTCCCAAGGAAATAATGAACAACAATGTTATGTTATTTATCAAAAGCTTTATAAAAGAATAGATATCGAAATAAAGGATACTAATGTGATGAACAAAAATTACAAGGATGTCTATATAATTAAAAATCCTTCCAATAGATGGAAAACAATGGAAAACATATACAAAAAGAAAAAAAAGAGAATCATTTTAGGAAAACAAATAGAGAAGGGGAAAAGAAAGAATACAAAAGAATAGATGGAGATAGGAATAAAATTGACAAGATAAATTTGTTCATAAATTGGTGTTAATACCACTAATCTGTTTGCAGTAGTTAGGGAAGAAGGAAAATAGGTGATTTTCCAATAATGATGAAAAGGATACAAATAAATAACAATCCCCATATAAAAAAAGGGTGTAAGAATATTTTGGAAAGCAAGGGGAAGAAAGAAATAAGGGAGTAAAAACACCAAAGAGTGGAGAACGTTAGTCTGAGAACATACATTCTCATAATAGTCAGGCTTCAAAAGGAAATCAAGTAGTTATGAAAACAAATAAGCAGTAAGAGGAAAGGAAGAGAACTCTTACGCAAAACAGAGAACGAATAAGCTCAACCCATTACAGACTGAAGTAACAAAGGACAAAGAGGTTTTACATTAAGGAGATCAAATTCTAATAGATGAGACGCAAGAAGTAATTAGACAAAGAAAGGAGGATGAAAAAATGGTTGAGGCTATATGAAATATAAGTAAAGACGATGATTATCACAATGGCATGTTGAACAACTGAAGAGAGGCACAAATAAACAAAATCAACCAAAAGTTCTCTTACAAGAGAAGAAAAGGAGTAACAAGGATGTACAATGATATAGGGATCAATTGTTAACAAGCTTCTATTTTGGAAAATTAGATCAGTGAAGTAGAAACTTTTTTTTGAAAGACTCATTATTGTTAATAGAAGATCCCACTACACATATATAGGTGTTATGGAACCTTTTAAGGTCCCACACGAGTTAGATCAATACTAAAGAAAATTAGGTGTGGAGTATGCAGTAGTTAAAGACTCATCAAAGATCTGTATTTTCTAGAATGAAGGATAGTTAGGGAAAATAATCAAGGGTTGTAATCAACAAATAATTGTGTCTCTTAGAAAGGGAAACATTGATGTCATGATTTCAACAATATATGCAAGATGTAACACACTTCAATGGATGGAATTATAGAAGGAACTAGAAGTGATTATTGAAAACAAGAATTATTAATGGGTGGTATGAGGTGATTTAAATTTTATTTTGAATGAAAAAAAAAAGCTGGGTGGATTTCCTTCACTCAATTGGAAGCAATGGATTTTCTTCAATGTATTAATAATTGTCCACTTACAGAGTACAAAACTACGGGGAGAAAATTTACTTGGTGGAATAGGAGCATAGAAGAGGATTCAATTTTAAGAAGTCTAGACAGATTTTTGGGCAATCAAGAGTTTTTGGATCTACTGTCAACAAGTAAAGTAAAACATATGATCATACAAGGCACAAACCATGCTTCACATTCATTTAGTGTGTTATGATCATCAAGAACTAATCAACAAGGCATTCAGAATCTTTAATATTTGGACAAAACATAAAAAGTGTTAGGAAGTGGTTAAAGAGAATTGGAAGATTGACCTTTGTGGGAGTCCAATTCTGGAAGTGCATGGTAAATCTAAAAAAGTGAAAAAGGCATCAACAGCTTGGATTTAAACCACTTATGGGACATTTTTTCAATAGATAGACCCCTTGGAAGCCATCATAAGACAAAGAAGATTCAGTTGGAGATTCAATGTAGTCATAGTAACATAACAAACTTTAGCAAAAATGAAGTTGATTTGATAAAATACCTTCATATGGAAGAATATTACTAGAAAGAAAAATAAGGTATTAGGTGGTTCTTAGATGGAGAGAGGAATACAAAATTCTTTCATTCCTATTTAGAGGAAGAAGAAAAAATCTGCGTATTTCAGAGATTAATACTGAAGAGGGAGAGATACTCAGATCCAATAAGGAAATAGGAAAATAAGCTATCATGTTTTTCAAAAATATAATCAGAGAAGAAGAAGATAGGAGGAAATTTGATATGCTTGATCTGATCCTTAAATTTATTTCTCTATAATAGAATGTCACAGCCCAATTTCACGGATCATGATGACACCAACAATACCACTAGTAGGAGAACCAATTTTGTATTTTGAAGACTTAGTGAAGGAATACTATATCAAATGCGGAAAGCAAAAGTGTAATAATTAGAAGATAAATAAATGAGGAAGTTTAAAGAATCAAATTAATGCCCAAAATGTGGTATCATTGTAAAATAAACCACTAAGTACAAAAATAAGAAATCCAAAATGTCTAATAAAATTGTGTCTCTAAAATAGATAGAGATCAAATAGAAATGCCAAGCTGATAAGAAGCAGGTAAATTTGAGACGCCAAGCTCACTTTGAATCTCTGAAATAGACTAAAATCCAAACGAACAACTGGTTGTAATCATGGTAGGGAACCTATACTTGAATCTTCACATGTGCAAGTGTAGTATGAGTATAAGATAAGGAAGAAAACCATAACCAGTTAGTTCAAGGGCCCACTAGGAATATAAAAATAATCAATAATATATTGATTAACTATTAACAAGCTTCTATTTTGGAACATTAGATCAGTGAAGTAGAAATTTCTTTTTAAAGACTCACTACTCTTAACAGAAGATTCCACTACTCATAAATAGCTCTTATGGAACCCTTTAAGGTCCCGTAAGAGTTATATCAATACAAAAGAATATTAGGGATGGAGTATGCAGTAGTTAATGACTCATCAAAGATCTGGATTTTCTTGAATGAAGGATAGTTATGGAAATAATCTAGGGTTTTAATCAACAAATAACTGTGTCGCTTAGAAAGGGAAACATTGATGTCATGATTTCACCAATATATGCAAGGGGTAACACACTTGAATGGATTGAATTATAGGATGAATTAGAAGTGATTATTGAAAATAAGAATTATTTATGGGTGGTATGCAGTGATTTAAATTTTATTTTGACTGAGAGAGAGAAGCTGGGTGGATATCCTTCACTCAATTGGAAGAAATGGATTGTGCTCAATGTATTAATAATTGTCCACTTATAGTGTATAAAACTATGGGGAGAAAATTAACTTGGTGGAATAGGAGAATAGAAGAGGATTCAATTTTCAAAAGTTAAGATAGAGTTTTGCGTAATCAAGAGTTTTTGGATCTACTATGAAAAAGTAAAGTGAAACATATGATCATACAGACGCACAAACCATGCTTTACATTCATGTAGTGTGTTTTGATCATCAAAAACTACTTAGAAAGGCATTCAGATTCTTAAATTTTTGGACAAAACATAAAAAGTGTTAGGAAGTGGTTAAAGAGAACTGGAAGATTGACCTTTGTGGGAATCAAATTCTTGAAGTGCATGATAAATCTAAAAAAGTGAAGAAAGCGTTGACAGCTTGGATTAAATCCACTTATTGGACATTTTTTCAATAGTTAGACACCTTGGAACACATTATAAGGAAAAGGAAATTTAGTTGGAGATTCAATGTAGTCCTAGTAACATAACAAATTTTCGCAAAGGTGAAGTTGAATTGAGAAAATACCTTCATATGGAAGAGTATTACTAGATAAAAACATATGGTATAAGGTGGTTCTCAGATTGAGAGTGGAATACAAAATTCTTTCATTCCTATGTCTGTGGAAGAAGAAAAAATTTGTGTATTTTAAAGATTAATACTGAAGAGGGAGAGGTACTCATATCTAATAAGGAAATAGGAAATAAGCTATCATGTTTTCCAAAAATCAAATCAGAGAAGAAGAAGATAGGAGGAAATTTAACATACTTGATGATAACCTCGAATTCATTTCTCTGTAATAGATTGTCAAAGCAAGATTTAACGGATCATGATGGCATCAACTTTTCCACCAGAAGGAGAACCAATCACACAGGGGTTTTAGCCCATACAATACATAATAAATACGGAGTTCATAGTTGACAAATACCGTACGTAAATTGTATGAATAGTCTTCACCCTAGGTGCAATAGTGTTGTTTTCTCTCTTGGTTTCTCTTCTCCACCTGTGATAGCCTCTTCTCTTCCTCCCAAAAGAAGAATAATAATTGAATACCTAATTATGCCTCTAAAAATGCCTCTTAAGGGTTGCTAGACTTCCTGGTGAAAAGACTCAATTTCCCTTAATAAGCCTAATTAAAACAGATCTAGCTGTTGTACGCTAAATCGGGTCACGATAGTGATCACGATGTGATTAGTGTATTTTTCCTGGAATTGATTCTACACTCCTTGGCTAGCCTTCCAGTTTCACTGATTTTCTTTCGTATTTCCATATAATCCTACAAAAGCTGCTAATCACATTAGTTAAGGGTATTTTAACATAATAACTCCAAAACTATCACATACTATACAATTATCCTTAAAACAAAGCTAAATACTATGAGTTAAGTGGCTTTTCAGCTGGCAAAACTGCTTATGATCACCCTCCATACTTAATCCTTTGTTCTTCCTCGAATAATCAATCACACCTTCCTATGACTTATCACACAACTTTGTAAATACCATAACATTATAACTATGGCCTTATGTAGGGATTCATGGTTCACAGTCATCAACTCATCAGCAAACATCAATACAACTCAATTCAAGGGAATAACACTACATCACATGTTCTTAACACAACATTAGGTTTAGAGGCTTACTTGACACAAGCATAAGACAGTACGATCATGCATATCCTATTCTCCAAATGTGCTCTCACTGAAGAACAATCAACACTCCCGTAAATTCAATGAATTCACTTTAATGATTTGGATTTTTGTAGCTATGTAAAGCCTCAACTCTTACACTCACAAAAACTTTCATGCATGCAATCGAAGTACCATATGCTTGCCCATTGTGTCTATCTAAACTAATAAAGCATGTTTGAAAGGAATCAAATAGGACTTTACCGGGTTGTAACGTTTGCTAAGGGACGGGTAGGAAAACTGTATAATAGTGACTTACACTTCCCTAAGAACTTTTCACTATTCACACTTTTTCAACCCTTATTTCTTGACTAACCTTTCTTAGCCCTCTCTTCAAAAATATTCATTATCTATCTCATTGTATCAAGAATGCTTGCTCAATTTTTTCTTTTCTTCTTTTTGTTTTCTTTTTCAATAACGTTTCTCTTTTTCTTTTCATATCATATTCATTCCTCACGGGCCTTTCTACCCTAACCACTATCCTTGGTCAGCTTTTACATTTGACCAAACTTTTCTTCAGATTCAACCATTCACAATTAGTCTATTGCTATAGTGCTTACAGAAGCAAGGTACAAAAACTAGGGATTCAAGAAAAGGAATCAAGGTAAACATATGGCTACCAATGAATAGTCTATAGGCACAAAAGGGCTGACTAATAATATAATATATGCATAGGCTAGAATTTACAAAACAATTCAAAGAAGGCCTACATCATCTTCCACTCAAAAAACTACTTATATTTTACTTCAATGACACTCAGGGCAAGTTCTAGACTACAATGCACAGCATGGATAATGCAAGAATCCTCACCTCTCATTGCACATTGGTTCATAAGGTATCACATAAGAATTATATCTTACACAAGTCCAAATTAGAAATTATGCCCCACTATCCTATGTGCTAAGCATTGTAGTTAGTGCATTGATACCCCTTGAATTTGTGTATCTTGCACGATTCTGAGTTAACAACTTGCATTTCTTTTTCTCTTCTTTTCCCAATTGAGGTCACTAGCTACAACATTATGTGTTTACAAGTAATGTGTGTTCACCCCTATCCTAATCCTATCTAAGAACAATCTTCCCTCAAGACGGTCATTATCCATCCATCGTTGGAAAGAATATCTTATTCTGCGATGAAAAGGGAAAAAACTAATTACTCTATCTAAACTACCTACTCCGGGTTCAAGGGGACTGTCCTTAGAAAAGAATCGGGAAAGAAAACCTAAGAAGCCCCACAAAAATAAAAATAAAAAATGACTACTACTAATTAAAACGTACACTATATGCAAAAATCTAAGTAAAATTACCATACTACATAAACTAACTTAACAACTTCTTTAATAATTAAAACATAAACCTGAAATAAGAAAACTAATAAAATAACACAATTAAACAAAAAAAAAAACAAAAAATTTAATTTTTTTTTAAAAAGAAAGTACAATTCAATAAAAACTTAATAATCAAAACTTAATAACCAGATCAGAGAACCCCCCCCCCCCATACTTAAACCATGGCACTATCCCCATTGCGCAATACAGAACAAAGGAATTATTGAGGAACTCCCTGATGAATCCTCAATATTTGTCGGTTCTGCCTCTTGCATCCCCTCATTCTCCGAACTATCTTCCTCATTAACCGAGTCCCCTGAATCAACACCATAATTCTTCGGGACGTCGTCATCAATTGGTTCAATGAATGAAGGCCCTATCCGGCACACAATCCATGCATGATCATTGAGAGGATACTGAGTGTGCAAAATGTTCATCTCCTTATTTATGTCCAGTCAGCCACTAATACACAGTTGCAACATAGCGGTTCCATACATGAAACTATGGTAGCTTTCATACATGGCGTTCTGCTCTTGTGGAGTAAGGCGCTAGCTACCATCCATTTCACCCACCCCCCTACTTGAAGTAACATCCACCGCTTTGGGTGCCGGAGGATGAATAATATAAGTTGGGTCCTCCTTAACCTCATTGCTCCTCAAATAGCGGGTCGCCATCCCCCAAAACTATAGCACCATCTGCGACTCGTCCAGGCCTTTGACATGGTCGAATAAATGACACTGCCAATATTGAGGTCCACGCCAGTCATCAAGGCATAGACGAATGCAATCCTCATGCGGAGGATGGTGGTAGTTTAGGGTCATGAGGCAATGGTTGACAATTTTCAGCCAACACTTAGCTTCCCAGTTAAGATTCAAAAAAGGAAGAGTAGCGTTGCAACCCTTATAGTCCCGGATCCACCGGGCTTGAGATGTTCAGCTACACAAGGTGTGCCTGATGATTTGATATGGAGGAGTACGAACAAGTTATCCCAGCTGTGAAAGATCGTTGTCGTCTGAAGTACCTAAAATGGTATTGATCACCGTAGGGACCCATAAGATGATCTACCCACAAACTAGAATTTCAGCCTCTTCCTTAGCGTGCCATTGGCATAGAACTCCCACACCATATCCACATTACACTCACCCTGATCTTCAAAAATAAACTCCATACAAAGCTTCCTGAATCATACCATAATGTGCGGAAATTCCACTGCCAGGCGGTGGCAATCAATCCTGTCAATAGCCATGTATTTACCAATAATATTTTTATGGTACCATTTTCAGCCCTTTTCGTCGACTGTTGCACTTTCAAAACTGCAATGCCTAGGCCACGGTGCAGGCCCCCGAGGTGGCTGAGCCTCTTGTGAAGATCGCGCCCTCTTAGGGAATACCAGAGACGAACTAGCTCCAGGAGTTTGCAATTTAGGAGGCATATTTCTGCAAAGTAACAGACATTAGCAAACACAAACACAAATTCCCACTACAAAAATAAAAGTCCACAAACACAAGTATACATAAAATAGGAGGCTATGTCAGACATCCCCTCTAGAATGCCATACTTCAAAAAAAATGAGAACTACTTTAACACTAGACAAGAATTTAAGTAAGAAAACACAAACAATTGGGTGAACAGAAAAAAAACTCAACAGAAATTTAATAACACATAAACAGCTTAAAATGCATGGGAAACACACATAGCCAGCATATATACATATATCACTACCCATTCTTCTCTCAATGTGAAGCCCAACTCTGTTATAAAAAGATCAAACACCCATTCATAGGAACTGCACCACACAATATGTATAACAATAGGTGTGGCAATTTTGACAGCATAATATCATAACAACGATGGAAAACATACAAAAAATTTGCAATGGTAATCCATCGATTCGTAGCAACAAAACCTTTGCAGAAATCAGCCAATAATATCCAACACCCCCTTAACACACCACAATGCTAACACACCTACGTTGTCGAAATAAACACCCACAGCCCGTCCATCTCCCCTATACTTAGGAAAAACATATTGTAAATAAAATCACAAAGTCCCAAACCAGAACTATCCAACATACCAAGTAGAGACGGAAAAATAAAACGAAAGCTTAACAGAAAAAAAGAACATACCTTGTAGTAAAACGTTGATGACTGCTGCAGTGCTTGTAGGAATTAAAAAGACAAGAATAAAGTGATTGTGTTGTGTTGTGATAGGGATAGCTGAGGGGTTAAACACCTTTTATAGTGGGGGGAGAAGTAAAAAATAGATGAGGGGAGTTAATTATGGGTAGGTAGGGAGTTAGGGTAGTTAATGGCTGTCAAATCCTGTCCAAACTGGAAACAGATTTGCCTTAACATAAGCATCATAATGTGATGCTTATCATGATGAGAATAATTGAGTTGATGGTCATCATGATGAAATTTTTACATTCCAGTGTTTCATCATGATAACTATCACGACATGATGGTTATCATGATGAAACACTAACTAAATAAAATGTAACAAGGAAATTTTTAAAGTTAAGTGTTTCAGCACGATAAGCATCACGACGTGAAGCTTATCGTGATGGATCACTATTTAGGAAAAATTTCATCACAATTAATTTATTTCATTCCAGTATTTCATCATGATAGTCATCATGATGTGATGTTTATATGCTAAAACACTGACTAAAAAGAATTTCATCACAATAAGCATCATGATGTGATACTTATCATGGTGGAATTCCAACATTCCAGTGAATGATCACGATAGGCATCACGACGTAATGCCTATTGCGATCAAACATTAAACTTACAGTGGCAGTGTAAATTTCCCCCAATTAGTCCTAGCATGCTTGATGTTCCATACAGTAAAATAACAATAAGAACAACAAAAACTATGCAAAAACACTTACAACACATGGGTTGCCACCCATGAAGCGCTTTATTTAACATCATGGCATGATAAAGTGAATGTTATCCCTCCACCAGCCTAATAGTTAGTACCTCATGTTCATAATCGAGACAATAATGTTTCACCTTATCCTGATTCACCAAAAATGTTTGATCAGACTTGTTATCTTGTAATTCCACTGCCCTATTCTCTATAACATGCACCACCTTGAATGGACCCATCCATTTATAGCATAGCTTTCCGAGGAAGAGCCTTAACCTGGTGTTAAATAGCTAAACCAATTGGTCGGGCTCAAATTAAACCCAGTAAAATGTTAGTTCGGAGTTAGCTCGGGGAAATTCCTTGGGTACATGGTCTCCCGAGAAGGACTCAGTGTGAATCCAAAAAAAGTCAAGGCGATATCGGAGATGAAACCTTTGAAATCCTAAAGGATGTTCAAAAGCTGACGGGTTGCCTCGCTTCGCTGAGCCGTTTCCTATCAAAATCAGCTGAGAAATAGCTACCGTTCTTTAAAATTCTGAAGAATGCAAAGAATTTCAAATGGACGGAGGATTTCCAAATGACTTTTGAAGATTTAAAGCAACATCTGGCTACACTGCCGGCTCTAGCTATACCCACGCCTAGAGAAACGTTATATCTGTATCTAGCAGCGTCGGAGG
>JBDJHY010992005.1:0-14428 GCA_039654485.1 Withania somnifera
GAGTAGTGCATTTTCGGCTATTTTTGGTTTGAGGGGTCATCTTAAACAACCTTGGATGTTCGTTCGACAATTCCATTGGATCTGAAATGTCATTTCTATGTTATTTACATTTTTTTTTGTTGAAATTGGACTTTGAAAACTCATTCTAGACCCCTAAAAGTTCTTGAATTGAGCTGGTGTGGAATTGCAGGAACAACCACCTAGCTGTCAAAGCTCCGCCCCTGAGCCTTCCCCCTTGCTCCCCTTTTTTCTCACCCTAAAAACCCTGGAGGCACCCCAGCGGAAATTGCATTGTCTTTAAATAACTGCAACCCTTCATCCATTCCGTTCAGAAAATCAAAACTCAAATTTTCTCCTAAATTCTAAGGCATAAACCTGTGGAAAATCCTTCCTATCTTGAAGATAAAGTTCCCAAAAAATTCCTTGCATCGTCCCTACTTCTGATGAGTTCTTCTTCTCCTTTAATTCGTGAATTTCTTAGTTTCCTCTATTAATGAACCCCAAATTGATGAAGTTGATAAAATTATCCCATAATCCATATATCATTGCATAATTCTTTATTCCCTGAGTATATTTTGTGTCTAGTATCATTAATATATCAAAACTCCAACGTTTATCCATAAAAATCCCATCTTTGACCCCGTTATAGTCATATCTGCCTGGGTTGTTTTGAAGCCCTTCCTGTACTTGAATTGTGCTCAATTTTGGAGCATGGGTTTTGGGTAATGTTGAGAACCCACGGTGACGTTTATTTTTAGTTCCGACAAGCGGTCCTCGCCATCCCATTTTAGGCTCAGTCCGAAACTTAGCATAAAATATACCGTTAGATTCATATTAACATACAAAACACATTATGCAAGTTTCATTTGATATCAGTCAGAATAAGATTCTTGAAATCACAGTGTTTTATCGCCGGACGATAAGTAGGCTCCATGGGGGCTATCTGGCCTTATAGCTTTAATAATTATACTAAACAACATTCGTGGGATGGGTAGATAGGTGGATATAGTAATCCTGTGCCTTTTTTTATCTATTCCATGTTGATATTTAGATGTTGACATCTGATTTATATAGTGCTTGTGTCTTAGAATTTGACTAGAAATATTGTTCAAGGCATAGCATAGCATGTTGATATTACATGATCATATATTAATATATATATTCTTTGATACGTTGTTCATTCATGACACGAGAGGTTGGTCCTTAGGCTCCGATAAGAGTGCATTAGGACTGGGTCAGTATTACCACATCATTATTGAGCCGTAGAGGCTAGAGACTAATTTTGGTAACAGGAAGGAATGATGACTTAAGCTGATAAATTTGAATACTTAATAATAATATAAGTAAATGACTTTTTAACTATTTTAAACTCGGCATGATATTGAGCACCCGATAATATTATTTTTACTTGTTTTAGCCCAGGCTTTACACCCTGGCACCAAGAATTATCATTTGACTAATTAATGTTGGGACTTGAGACTGACTCCATTCGGCAGTGACTAAATTCATTGGCACTTGAGTCCATCATCGTACGGCAGTGAGTATAGATTTTCACTTATCACACTTATTGGTTATGGAGACATTAATGATATCTATTCATTGAGGTTATTAGTACGCCATGACTTTCCAAGTACCTCTTGATAGATATTATTGATATGAGGCATAGGATGCCATACTATGAAGCCCTTGAGGTTTTGTGATTTGGTTTGTGAGGTTATGATGATGTTAGAGATTATATGTGGTGTACGCATCTCCATGGACCTTGTCTCTAGGCTTCAACGACACTGAGGGGGGTATATGACGGAGTAGGGATATACCGAAAATATTTAGCATAGCCTTCCATTGGTTCTGTCTGCTGGACCTATGGTACCGGAGGAGAAATATACAAAGTACTGTTACTTCATGGTGTGTATTTACTTTTCTCCACTCTTTTTCTTCAATGTACCCCTGGTAGTATGGTGATGCCTATGGGTGAGCGTGTTTCTGTGTACATTGCACTTCTTTCTAGGGGACTTTACAATGTCTATATACATTACTTTAGCATTGTTATTACTGCTTAGTTGTTCTTATTAGTTATTTGATATTTCGTGTTAAGTGGGATATTTTTATTGTTCATTCATTTATCCCTTGTTTGAGGTTACTGGTATACCGTCCAGGTTCTCCTCTGTCTTCTTTTGACTCCTGATTATTGTTGTTATTATTCACATATGTTGTTGTATGGATCCGGGTACGCTTTCCTTCATTGCCTGAATTTCTAATATGTGATTAGCTAGCTATATATGTTCCACTTGTTACTTGATTTCTATCTAAGAGTTAGCTTCCATGATGTACTATTTGATCTGTGACCATATGTTCTATTATTTACTGCTTTTGTTAATTTTATGTGCCTAGTCAGCCCTTGAAGCCTACTGGATACGAGTTTTTTCAACAGCTTGTACTCATACTACACTTGCCCATGAGCAAATCTGAGTACATGTGCTCGACCTTGATTTGCAAATCGTTGTTCGTGCAGATTCTACTGATTTCAGAGATTCAGGGTGAACTTGGACCCCAGCTTTTCCTGCTTCTCTTCAGCATTAATTTTGATTTCCATGTATTTTCAGAGATACACTTGTATTATACCTTTGATTCCTTATTCTGTACTTACTGGTTTTGTATTACACTGATATTGGGTTTTGAGGCATTTCTAATTCTTTATATTTCCACTTTATTAAACTTGTGTTTTCCGCATTTGATATAGTAGTCCTCCGCTTCGGCTTCGAACTACAAGGTTGGTTCTCCTACTAGTGGTATAGTAGGTTCCATCATAATCCGAGAAATCGGGTTGTGACAATTAATGAGCTAAATTTCATGATCTAATTATGGCTTACCTTACATGGAAATACTAATAAAAGATGGAACTAATTGATTATCAAATCACTACTTTCTCCTTTGCACACGCTTACACACTAAGCATGATTCTAAAGATCCAACAAAATCATCAATGCATTCACTCAGCTTGTCGAGTAAGTGTTCTGAAATAACTAATAACACATACCAGCATAATCATACTAGAGTGGATATAGCAATGATATACAAGTAAATCAACTTAACTGAAATCATGAATATAAGCAACACATGTAAATACTTATGATGAAAATAAGTATAAACAACATAACTGAAATCATGAATATAACCATAATAAATTGCTATGAGATATAGGTTGCCTTCTTGACAAAATCCCAATTATGTATTAACCTCATAATTTATCCATCTTCATGTCGCAAGACCTCCTCAAGTACTCATTAACTCCACTCACACTTTTTGAGTGTTACACTAATTTTCATGACTCCTAATACTTTGGCTACTTTTCCTTGTAAATCCTTTAATGTTATCGATAATATTTCTGTGACAGTCCAAAATTTCGAAAGCACACGCACTACTACCTTTGAGGTAGAAGTTGGAATCAACTTTTGGTCTAATTCTATTATTTTTTTCTAACTACATGAATGCCTAAATTCTTATAAGGGGACAAATTAAAATGGATGAGGTGTATCATAAAGGCCTTTCTAATGAGGGAATGCATGTTAATACTTGGGTAAGTGCTCTCATATTTTGTTTCTTCTTCTTTTTCTTCTTTTTTCTACTTCTAACACAATCTTGTTTAATTAGATTTGATCATTATTTTGACTTTCACAGGCCAACATGTTTGTCTTGGAAGGACTATGGATGGTTATTGATAAAAAAGAAAAATTAATGGTTGAACACAATTCACTGAGAAAGTGTGTTCCATCTTTTAAAGGCCAACTTTTCTTGATGGGCCCGTGAAAATAGGTATTTATGCAATAGATTGATCAATATCATTCTGAACTTGATGACCTAAAAAATAAATGGTTTGATCAACTAGACTCTGATAATTCTTATGGGAAAGGGAGTCTAAACTAGATGAAAAGGTTCTAAGTCTCCTTGCAAATTTGAAAACCAAGGCTGAGGAGAAAACTTTTTGGGTAGTAAGGATTCTATTAATACTTAAAAAGTAGTAATTACAAAAGAAAATAGGTCTGGCCACCTGTTATCTAAAATAAACTAACGAAATACATTTAAAGAAAAAACAAACAACTCCAGAGTCAACTTAAAACAAGGCTTATTTACAACAATAAAACTGTCTATTTGTTTCATGGAGAAAACTGTAGTCCAATTAGGTGCGATTGCTATTTCTTTAAATTTGTTCCTCAAATGAGAATATGAACTACTATATCTTTACATAGTTTACGCACTTCATATGTCCCTCTTTGAAATCATAGTTTGTTCCTTTCCTTCTATACTGTATTGAAAACTATGGAAGATAAGCAATAAATTATTCCCTTTTGACCAGAACCTCTTTGAGCCTAGTTGTTTACCCAGTTAACCTCATTCTGACAGTTTCTTATGAATATGAATTCCAATCTAGTTTAACATTCTTTCAAATAGAGATTTGTTTATACGATAAGTAAAAAAAAGGAGGTCTCTAATTTCATCAATCGTACCATAGAAAGCACATAATGGTGGAACACGGATGCCAAATTTATGTAATCTTTCAATGATGGATAGTCTTTGAAGAAATGCTAACCACAATATGCACTTATGTGCTGGATGGTAACAGAGTGGAGTAATAAACTCTTTTAAGGAGGTTTGGGTAATTGTAGTAATAAGGCAACATATAACTTCTTGAGGGAAAACTTCTTGTTAGTTACCATTGATTTCACCTTACAATAAGATCTCCCTGTAGATTTGGTGTATTTAAAATGTACTATCTAGACTCTATAGTCTCCCCCACATCCCAAGTTCTAAGGGTATCCATGATCCAAGCATAATCCATCGAACATGTTGATAACACGAAGAATTTGAATGAGTCCGTTACAAATATATTAGGTAAGAATATTTTATTTCAATCCCTCAATGACAAGATCTACATAGTTTGCTTTCAAATGACTAGATTACACTGGTGAAAATTACAACATCTAATGCACTTGGAGGAGGCCCAAGTTAGCATTGAAAACATAGACAAGAAAATTTCTAAGGCATACACCATAGAGAAAATAATTTGTGAAATTTTCCTTGCTTACACCTAGAAGACATGATGATTGGTATGTATCTCTTGAGTCTGATAATGATGAAGAAGTAAAGATGAAGAACATGCATCGTCCTCTTTTTCCTAGAAATTCATACAAACTCTGAGACTCCTAGATTTAATTCCTTTGAGGACTCTGTCACTTCAGATCAAAAAGTCGATGCCCTGACAAAAGAACCTTCTTTAGCCAACATTAACTAAGAAGCTTTGTACTTATTTTTAGTTTTTACACTGTAAATGATCTGAGCCTTTGCTATGATTATTATTTGAATGAAATTTATACACTTTTTTATTTTTGTAATGACTTTTTCCTTTGTTATGGTTACTTTGGGAATGTTTCTGTAAAGTCTAGACCCCGGCTATTGGAATTTAGAAAATTTTAGGGCTATTAAAGTCTTGGTTGAGTTTTTAGTCATATGTGCCTGGGAGAATCTAGAGATTAAATGATTTTATTATGGTACAATTCATTTTATAGTATGAGTAGGAGACTCGTTAAGCTAGCTATAGAACTTTTTAAAACTATATTTTGGGGTTCCAAAACTATGGTAATGTCCATTCCCGTGATAGATTTTCAATTTTATAACCAAAAATTAATTTTTTATTGTACAATGGAATTTTTTGATCAAGCAATGTAAGTCACTTCCTGAGGGCTAAAACAAACCATTATGGTAGGCAAGGTCCTGCCACGGTGGGAGTCACACCATAGCAGGCCTTTTTACACTGTAATTGTATCACCATGGAGGAAATGGTCTTTTTGTAGTGGGAAAAGTCAGGATTTCATCTCTTAAGTTAGTCTCTTTGTTTTATTTTTATCATTTTTAGTTTGAGAAAAAGGGGAAAACCTCGGGCAATTTTTAGAGTTTTGGGTGATTATCATTATCAAGGTTAGATCCTTCAATCCATTCTCCCTTTGTAATCATTAGAAGCCAGTGATTTTTTGGATTCAATAATGGCGTAAAACTAGGGATAAAACATTAGGTTGGGAAAGATAGAGTAGGTGAGTGCATTTTTATATAGAATTATTATTTGTTGGTTATTGTATGTATAGATAATAGAATTTGGTAATATTCCATGGAATTAGAGAAATTTGAGATTAATAAAGGTAGAAAAAATCCTAAGTTAGGCTTGAATTCATACGGGAGGATTAGACGTGGTGGAATTGAATATTTGAGTATTATTAGTACTTGTGATTATTTTTTCTTATTCTATCAATGCTAAAACTTGCTACAAACCAAGCCTTGAACAATTTTATAAGAAGGAAAGGAGCATTTTCCTAGCTTACATGCTCTTGCAATTCGAGATAGGTTATGATTTATTTATAAGGGGTGAGTAGAGTCTAAATAGTAGTTGATAGACTTTGAACTATATTTTGGAGTTCACTATATGTTTGGTCCTGGTAGTAGGTTGATGTTGTGTTGTGTTGATCATGATAATCATTTAAATCTTAAATCTTAGAATTTATAATCTTGAGCTATAATTCTTGTGTATCATAATGATGCTTCAAAATTCAAGAAGGCTTTTGACATATTTCTTAATCGTGAGATAAGTGAAAAGATGATCACAGGTTTACAAGTGAAAGATTGCTATTTATATTTTATATGCTAGGCTGAAGGGAAATGGTTTCGTATAGATGTATCAATGAATGAAAAGAAATAGTTTTGGAATATCTAATAAAGGAAAATGTAATGACCCATGGGTGTCCCATGTGCATGGAAAGTGCCTATATGACCCATTTTTGAAATATCTAATAAAGGAAAAAGATTTAAAAGGTCTGGTGAACAATCTTAAATAATCTACCACTCTCCAAACTCTGTGATGTAGAGGCTTGGGTCCTTCTATGATTTATTGTTATGATTCTTTCAATTTTTGGTTTTAACTATACTCACACATGTTGATTATTACGGGCTACTTGCTAAATGTTATGGTTGACTTTATCATTATGGTTCATTGTATTTTTATCCTTAGTCGACCGTAATACCTACTCAATACATATGTTTCATGCTGACCCTTATATTTTTTTCTTCTGTTGAGTGCAGCGAGTGTTCCTTAAGCTATGACATGCCCTCTAATCTAGCCAGACTGTTGAATCCCGGGATTTAGGGTGAGCTATGCCTCATCTTGCAATGGATATACTCTTGTTTTCTTAGAGTTTCCCATTGTTCAGGGAATTTTGATATCACTGTAGTAGTTTTAGGACGATTACTAAACAATTATGGTTGTTTTAGTTGACCTTGGGAGTGGTGACTTCAGCTCCAGGGTTGTAATAAATATTGTTAGATTTCTCTATTTTAGTATTTATTAGTATTAAATTTGGAGTTTCCTTTAGCTAGTAAATTTCAATGCTTGTAGTGTTTTATGTTTAGTAATTTAAATGTTAACTTATTGAATTAGTTGGGACTGGTTTCATTTGTTCTCCCACCCGTAGGGTTAAGTGTGGGTGCCATTCATGGCTAATTTTAGGTAATCATAGATTTGGTATCAGATCCTTAGGTTCATTAATTTGACCACTCAATGACAAGTCAAGTAGAGTCCTATGGAACAGTACAGTGATGTCTGCACTTTTTTTGGGAGGCATGAGATTTAGGAAAACTCTCTTTCTCCTTTATTTCAAGATATCACCTAAATCCAATTTGTATCTGGTGATTCCAGTTGGTATTTGACCTCTTCAATCTTTCTGTAGATGGTTAGAATAAGATATTCTAAGGTAGAAAAAGAATCCACTGAACCAGCCGTTGGGGATAGAGTTTGGTAAAGAAGAGCGGTGAGAGACTAAAGAAGGGGAGGTGGTAGGAATATTATTAGAAGCAAAGGTCAAGTTTCTAGGCCCATGAGAGAGGAGATTGAGGTTTTTCACAAGTTGATAAAGTGATGGGACTAGATTCTAAAGTGGAAACCAACAAGGAGATTGAAATGGAGAGGAGATTGAAATGTCTCAATCCTCAACAATATAGAAAAAAAACATAAGATAGGGAGAGTCTGTGGAGCCTATGGGACTACAAGAAGCTACCTCTGGATATCTGGAATGTCATCTTAGGACTCTGATTTGAGGAGAAACGAAATCAGGTTGCACCGAGCTCTGAACCTTTACAAGTGTAAAAAAAGTAAGGGGGCGAGTACCAAAATAATACAAAGGGTACTCTGCAAGTATACCTGGATTAAGTTAAGAAAACGTGGTGATAAGCACCAACTACCGTAACATACCAACTACAATCCTCACATAACACCGGGATGAAAGTAAGAAACTAACCATCATAATACAATAATATAATAATGAATGATACAAGGTGTAGGGAATTATAATAGTAAAAATGAATACTCAATAGAAACCAATAATAATAATCTAAAAACAACTAGATAAACATCAACATAATGTCCCATAAACTATCATTACAGAAGTACCAACATCGCCTCATTGGGCATCTCAACAAATAAGTATAAAAGCCAGTAAGCTAACCAAATCCAAAACAATTGCAAGTACCCAGATCTCACGCACAACCTATCCCAAGTGTACGCACCATTGATCAAGTCAACATATAACTCATAAAAAATCTAACTAGTCATACCATAAATTTAAAGTTTATCATTACCCATATCAGTCCCAAATACATAAGCTCACTCATGGTAAGAAGGGTACATTAAAGATATCAAAAGAAGGACTCGCGGAATAGATTCGAAAAGGATGGTTAAGGTAAAAGGTACACTACTCAAGTCCAACATCTATATCGATCCCTAACATACAAGTCCACACACGGTAAGAAGGGTATATCATGGATACCAAGAAAAGGACTTGTAGGATAGATTTTAGAATGACTAGAACAATAATAAAGTAACTCATAACTAATACACAAACCATTTCATAAGCCAATCCACAATCATCATGTAAAATGAGTCTGTACCGTCCTTTAATGTTCCAATGATTCCTTACCACACAATTCCACCCGCAATACGAAGGGTACATGCTATAAACCAAGGAATGGAATTTTAGGAAGGATTATAAAATGGTAGGACAAAAAAATAAAAACATAGTATCTTTGTCACTACCATAAAGTCATCACTAACCCATCCAGATGTAGGTCTCGCTCTTCGAGTTAGAACAAAACTTATAGTATGATTCACACTCGATATGCCACTAACTCATGCAAAGATTCCTTTACACCCCTATCGGTTCCCATAACACAAGTTTGCCCGCAGTAAGAAGGGTGTATCCTAGATATAGAAAAATAGACTCGTAAGATATGTTCTAAAAGAACAGACCAAGGTAAGAATAACTATACAAAAATCATAAACATTCGACTTGTCTCAACTCATCAATAATATGCTTTCTTAATTTGTTTCTAAAAAACAAAAGTCTTTTCTCATTTAGGTATCACAAGGATATAGTAAACCTCATCTTATTAGGACCATGTGACAAGTACAATAACCTCATTAAAATTTCTCAAATACCCCATGTCAAGTAAAATCAATCAAATGTGAAGTCCCTTTTGTATTTCAATGAGTGAATGAACAATGCAATGAAGTGCAATTTCAAAATGCATGATGCATATACACACGTGCTTTCAATATCCAAACCATCAGGACCCATGGGCTCTAGATAATATATATACTTGTAACAAAATGTTAGTATACTATCCCCATATATATGTATATATATATATATTATGCTAGAACGTGGAACCCAATCTAGTTATATCTGTATCATAGCAATATTGGGGTCACACATTTGTTCTTGCTTTCATATCATAATCTTCTTTACCTTTTTTTTGTAAATCATGAAAATGACAGAAATCTCACATCAGTCATTTCCTTTATAACACATGTCATATGCATCAATAAATTATAGTTTTCATATACAAGTCATAGAAAGAGGGAAATTTCCCTTAATAATTAACAAGGTCAGTCATGGGCATAGCATAAAAGGAAATGTAATGTCAAATCACTCGAACCACATAATGGAATAAAATCAAGTGGAATAATTTTATCAAGAAAACCAAGTGCAAAAAATCTTGTTTGGGCATCTCATTGCCTCATAGCACCTCAATCCAATAAAGAAATCAAATCACCAAGGAGTTTATAACTATTTTTATTTTTTTATTTTAACCCCCATGTTTGAACTTAGTTTCCAGTTGAATACTCATTAAGTAACCCAAACGGACACCCGTAAATGTTCTCCATTTCTCTCAATTACAAGAAACTAGCATATAAGCACCTAAGACACTTTGTTGAAAAGTCAAGAACATCCACTTGCCTTAAAGTGAAGCAAACAATCAACTTGAGCTTTTCCTTTGTGAATCCCCTCTGAATTCATGAAATCTAGCCAAATACAAAATAACCATAAAAAATATGAAAAATAATACCTATGTTATTATTTTTAAAATAAAGTCCAAAATCGTCCCCCCAAAAAGTCTAAATCGAGGTACAAGTGTAAGACTAGAATTCTTTTTAAAAATTATGTTACCCATGTTTTAAGGATCTAAATTATTAAATTGACTAAATTGGAGTATAAATTGACCTTTAGAACTCAAAAATACCATAGCATAGTTTTCTCAAAAAATCTCTAAATTTACACTTTGAAAACAATGATTTTGATGTTAAAATCATGAACTATCAATAGAAAATGAAGAATCAATGACTAAAAATCTTACCTAAGAGTTTTGCCAAAAATATCTATCCTTAAAATACCTTAGTATGAGTTTGCAAGGTAAAATAATAAAAAATAGGGAAGAAAACACGTTGTTGGGACTTTTATGTACTGCCAGGTGTCGTACTACGTATAATGCCGTCAAACATTGTGATCACGAAGAACAAATGGGTTAGGGTCCAGTGATGGTACAACATGATAAAGTGAAATATATTTGCAATCATGAAGACGTGAAGGTGACAGTAGCATGGTCGTGTGAAGAAGCCCCATAATCGCAAAGAGCATTTTGACAGATACCAGATAAATGTTGACAAGAGACTTAGAATGAAGAACAAATTTTCTGAATGGACCCTCAGGATTTGTAATACAAAGCACACAAACCATATATGCTACCCTACTAAATTAATGTTCCAGACTTAATGAGACCATCAAAATGTGAATATGATATTCCCTTAACCTGATACCCGCCATGATTGATAGAAATGAAAATATGGTTCAAAATGACCTAAATTCCCTCGAGATATCTAAATAATATTTGAACCTTTTTCTAGACCAAACAATGACCTCCTAAATCTAATAGAATTAATGAAATTCAAATATAAACATTTGATTATTAAATATTTACCAAAGTAATATTTTGGCCTTAAAACCCAACTTTATCTCATTTAAGGGGATAAAATCACCACGAAAAGCCTAAAACAGAAAAAAAAAAAAAAGGTCCTCCTAGACTAAATTTCATATTACAGAGCTAATGGAACTAACGAAATTTCATTTTGAGACTCAAAACTTCAAATGTTTAGTAAAGTCAATAATTTTAACATAAATGCTTCAAAACTGAAAATTTCTCACAACTCATAACCTTTTGTTCTGGTTTAAAATCAACCAACTAATCCACTATGACTTGGGGAATTCTCAAGAAGGAAAAAATGGTAAATTTACTTAAAAAGTCAAAAATGACCTTTAGGGTTACTATATCATCTACCACTAAAAGTCATGTTCATCCTCGAACATAAAGGAATAGAAAGTACCTGAAGCATAAAAAGTTGGAGATATCTGGCATGCATATTATAATCAATCTCCCAAATAGCCACCAAAAGTGGATGATGCTTCCAATAAGCTTTCACTAAAACTATCCTCTTAGTTCGCAAATTTCGGACCTGCCTGTCTAATATAGCCATAAGCTCCTCCTTATAAGTCAAGTCCGAATCCAAATTCACACACTGAAAAAGGATCACATGGGAATCATTAGGAATGTATTTTTGAAGCATAAAAACATAAAAAAAATAGATGAAAAGCAGATAAATTAGGTGGAAAAGCTAACTCATATGTCACCTCCCTAACATGCTTCAAAATTTCAAAGGGCCAATAAACCTAAGGCTAAGCTTTACCTTCTTTACAAATTTCATCACATCCATCATAGGTGATACTTCAATCAAATTACAGTCACTCTCCATAAACTCTAAGGTTCGTACCCTTCTACAGTATAACACTTTTGACTAGTCGGATGTCAACAATCTACTCTGAATAGCTCACACATGCTTCATAGAATCAAGAAGCAAATTTGTATCAAGGACTCTCACCTCATATGCATCAAACCAACCAATACAAGATTATCTCTTATCATATAAAGACTCAAAATGATCCATTTGAATGCTAGAATGATAGTTGTTATTGTAGGTAAACTCTTTCTAAAGGAAAGTGCTAGACCAAACAATGACCTCCTAAATTAATAATACATGATCAAAGCATATCCTCTAATACCTAAATCATCTTCTCAAACTGGCCATTAATTTGAGGATGAAATGTTGTACCCATGTCAAACTGAGTATTAAAACCATGTTGTAAAGCTCGCCAAAAGTGTGAAATGAACAAGAAAAATCAGTCACAAAATGACAAATACAGGGACACCATGCATATGAACTATCTGACAAAGGTAAACCTCAACCAACTTCTCAGTATTATAATCCAATTTAATGAGAATAAAATAAATAGACATAGTTAATCAGTCCATGATCACCCAAATTGAGCAAAAAACAACCACAGTGGTAGGCAAAACCACTATAAAATCCATGGTGATATGCTCTCACTTTCAAGTAGGAATGGGCACCCTTTGAGATAGACCACAGGTTGTTGATGCTCATATATTATCCTTTGATAATATAGACAGCTAGCCACGATCTCCACTATGTCCTTTTTCATTCCACACCACCAATAGTGTGGCCTCAAGTCATGATATATCTTAGCTTCCCTTGGATGGATGGAATACCTGAACAATGTTCCTCCTTCAAGATCAAACTGGTCAAGTCACACACATTTAGCATAGATTCTACCCCCAATCCTAAAAATACCCTTGAGGTCAAGTACTGATTCATTTGTCTTACCTTTAAAGACTTTATCTCGAATAATATGAAACTTCTTATCTTTTAATTATTTTCCTTAATATGGTCTATAAAGGAAGAATAGTCCTCCACAAAAAGAAGAATAACACTATTATCCTAAATTTGTAACCAAATAAGGTTGTTGTATATATTTTGAACATCCCTAGACAAAGGTCTCTCCTTTACATGAATAGAATCAGGGTTACTTAGGCTAGTTGATTTCCTTCTCAAAGTATCTTCCACCATATTAACTTTTCCTAGATGATACAAAATATCCATGGGTAGGATAATTCTTCTTATGAGTCTTAAAATGTCTAAAAGTATAAGTTATCACTTTTTCTTTCTGCATTAAAACTCCACCTAAAACAACTCTAGAAGCATCAAAATACATGGTAAAAGGCTCAACCTCAACTGGCAGGGCCAAAACTAGAGCCAAATTCAATAAGGCTTCAAGCCTCTAAAAACTCTCCTCACACTTGTCAGACCACTTGAAAGCTATATTTTTTTAGTCAACTAGGTCAATGGGGTTGTATAGATGAAAAACCCTAAATGAAACTTCGATACTAACCTAATAAACTAATAAAAATATGGATCTTAAAAGGAGAAGTAGGCCTATTCCAACCTCTAACTACCTCAATCTTGGCCAGATCGACCATAATACCCGCTTTGGACACTACATATCCTAAGAATGTAATAGAACTAAGCCAAAAATCATATTATGAAAAATTTGTATATGACTTCACCTCTCTCACCCCTAAATTATAATTCTCAAATACTGGACATGATCTGCCTCACTCCTCAAATATACGAAAATATCGTCAATGAAGGAAACCATGAATGAATCAAGATAAGACTAAAATATCCTGTTCATCAACTCCAGAAATGTTGTTGGGGAATTAGTCCACCCAAGGGACATAATAAAAATTATGATGACAATAACAAGTCCTAAAACCCAACTTAGGGATATTCGAAGTCCTAATCTTTAATTGATGTTAGCTCGACCTCAAGTCAATCTTCAAAAACACCATAGCACCCTGCAACAGGTCAAACAAGTCACCAATTTGATAGGGAATACTCATTTTTATGGTAACCTTGTTCAACTTCCCCTCTAAAGATCAACTCTAGTAACTCTTTCACTACAATGAGGCTCATTAAGCATATTATCCAACACCTCATGTAGTGGGTTATTGTCATCCTTAAATTAACCATCAACAAAAAAAAATATGCTAGTTGTTAATAGTTCAAACTCAAAAGATTCAAGCATATTATTTTCACACTTAGAATCAATAAGCTCAGAGAAATCATTCTCAAGATAAGGACTCT
>JBDJHY010992115.1:0-11730 GCA_039654485.1 Withania somnifera
TCATATATGTGGTATGGCTAAAAAGTGGTGGAGTTTTTTTTGTGGTTTTCAGATCAGTAGGTTCACCCCAACCGACTTGGGCTAAATTTAATAAGGTCTTTATGAGGATGTTTGTATTTAGGTCTGAGCGAGAATGGTTAAAAGAGGATTTTAGAAAGCTTGAATAGGGTTCAATGTCTATGGCTGAGTATGAGGCTCGTTTCTATCAGCTGTCAGTGTATGATGTGGAGTTTATGCCTACGAAGGCGGCGAGAGTTCGTAGATTTGCATATGGTTTGAGAGATAGACACCGTGATACTATAGCATTACTAGTATCTGATGGTCATCCATTTCAGGCGGTGGTTGATCACGCTAATTCTATGGAAGTCCTCTATCATAAGTTGCTTCAGCGCAACGAGAAGAGGCAAAGACATCAAGGAGGTTATAGTGGGTCCCGTTCTATGGGGTGTGATCAGTTTCATCAGGCACAGGGCTAGTTTAGTAGGGCGGTGTAGGCATTATTGTAGGTTTTGTCTCCATCTCCTCCATAGTATTCTCGAGGTTCAGGGCCATCACAGCAGGCTAGTCAGATGGTTCTGGAAGAGGATACCAACATAGTGGGCAATCTGGGTCATTTTTTGAGTGTGGTATTATGGGAAATTATGCTAGATCTTGTCCTCATAGGGGCACTATTCAGCCTTCTCCTCAGTCTACATACCTTTTGAGATCAGTGCCTCTGCTAGCTAGAGATGAGGCACAAGGTGGTTATCAAATGGTGGCCAGAGTGGTATGGGCAGTGGTCACGGTAGTGGTCGTCATAGTAGTTATCGGTGTTATATGTTGTTCCTACTCGATTTAAGGTGGTGTCCTCAAATGTTGTTATTACAGGTTTGATTTCTGTGAATTCTGTACCTACATCAGCCTTATTTGATCCTGGATCTACTTGCTCATATTTTGGTCCTATTTTGGACCCAGTTTGGGGTTTCCCAGTGATGTGTTATCTATATCTACGCATGTTTCTAACCCCGTAGGGGATTCTTTAGTAGTGGTTTAGGTGATCCGACTGGGTATGATTTCGGTTAGTAGACTAGACACTTGGGCTGACTTAATGCTTTTAGACATGGTTGACTTTGATGTTATTTTGGGTATGGATTGGTTGTCCCCTCACCATGAGGTTTTAGACTGTTATGCCAAGACCTATACCTTAGCAATACCTGGTTCAGCTCTGCTTATGTAGCTAGTAGTCGTGCACCGATAGGGTTTATTTCTTGCCTTTAGGCTAGAAGGTTTGTAGGGGAGGGTGTTTGGATTATTTAGCATATGTTCTTCATATTCAGGCCGATTATTGTTTTTATTATTCACATATACTGTTGCAACGATTTTCGGGTATATTTTTCTTCATTGCCTGAAATCATGTTATGTGATTAGCTAGCGATACATGTTCTACTTATTTCTTGATCTCTATTTGAGTAGCTAGCTCTATGATGTATTATTTGCTTCTGTGACCATAATTATTGTTTTTTGTTATTTACTGCTTTTATTATTGTTATGTGCCTAGTAGGCCTTCGAAGCCTACTAGGCATGGGTCGCTTCAACAGCTTGTACTCATACTAACTTGCCCATGTGTAGAATCGAGTACAAGTGCCCGACCTTGATTTACAGACTGTTGTTCGTGCAGACTTTATTGACTATTAGAGACTTAGGGTGAGCTTGACGTCCAGATTTTCCTTTTTCTCTTCAGCATTTATTAGATCTCCGTTTATTTTCGGAGATTCATTTGTATTAGACATTTGATTCCTTGTTTTGTACTTAGAGTTTTTGTATTACACTGATACCGCGTTTTGGGAAATGCTGATTCTTTTACTTATGCTTCATTTATATATCATCTGTTATATTGTGCTTTCTACTTTTGGTGTAGTAGTTCTCCGCTTCGACATCAAACTACAAGGTTGGTTCTCTTACTGGTTGTATAGTAGATTCCATCATGATTCGAGAAATCAGGTCGTGACATGATGGCACCTACTTTCCCAAACCAGACAGATCAACCAACTGACTATAAATAAAGTAAATGCAGAAGTAAACTACATAAAAATTCCCTACACGTGGAAAACCATAGCTGTATATAAAAATAATTCCCAAAGACCAGGTTCTATTTACAAGCCATTATAGATTCAAGGAAATTCAAATGTCAATATAGAGTCACTAAAAGTAAAAACACTATGAAAGTAAATGATAAATAATTAGTCTTCGGCAACTAATGGGAGATGACCAACTACCTTTGGGTACTAAAAAACTTTTGGATTGATGAGATAGAGATAGAGAGCCACTACGTTCGGGGCTCAACACCTTCACAAAAGTGCTAAAGTGTAAGGAGTGAGTACAAAACAATGGTATTCAGCGGCGTCCTCGGGTGGTCTAAATATAAAGAAAAAATAAAAGCCCCTGACACCCATTGATCCTCCGATACTACAACTTACAATAGTTTATATATATACATCATCCCAGTCAATAGTATAAAGCTAGAATATATGAATCTGAGTCAATACTCAATCACAAAGTACAAGTAATTTGATTAGATTATGATAATAATTATCAACGAAGGTCTCACGAAATCACTTAGAACCCAGTTAATCACAAGTCATCAACAAATAGTGAATAATCCCAAGTCATCAACTCAATATCAAGTAATCTTAAAAAAGCAGTCAAAACGGATAAATAGTCAAGGTCATGTATCAAATGAAAGCAATACATAATATAAATGGCTCAATGTATATCCGTCTCATATACACACCGGCTGATATTTATTTGTGTCTAAGACAGGACCCATAGGAGACTCATAAGGTCCATGCAACCTCCAGAGCATTCCTCGAACATTTTAATCAATTATCTTAAAACGAGCCTCGAACTGCCTATCTAATAACTCAAGACATTCGAATAAGAACATTGGGCTGCCTACCCAAACCAGACATCTAAAAACAGACCTCAGACTGTGTATCAAGTCATTTCCCATAGCTCACAAAACATAATCCAAGTCTCATATACAAATATTATAAAATAAATAATTATCATGTACAACAAATCATGGGAAGAGCACAATTTCAAATCTCAAATCAATAATAATAGCCTTTTATAGGCAATCACTACCAAGAATATCATTTCTATCTTAAATTAGCCTCAATAGACATCATAGTTTTCGATTATACATATATCAATAAATAATCTAGGGAAATATCAACAAGTACATAATTAAGCCCCAATTTCTACACCAAGATACTATTCCAATTACATAAGTCAATTCAAAATAGATTATAATCCAAATCATGTGTAAGGTTTAATAATTTCATCAAGAACCCACATTATTACAAACTTGCTCATTTTAGGACCCACATGCTTGATAATATCAACCCTGAAGTTCTCATTTCTCCCAAATTACAATCAAATAGCACGCAATCATTAATATTTTATAGAAAGACCAAAAAACCTCAACTTGCTTTATATTTTTCGAATAAACAAGTCACTCGGGAGCTTTTCCCTGTTGGAATTCCTTCCACAGTGCACAATCTAGTTACCAACACAAAGAATACAAGAAAATATACAATAATCAACACCAAAAGGGGGAGATATTGTAATGTCCCATACATGACATAATATTCTAAACTTTTTCTTGCACTTTATATACTAAGAAAATTCTCCCACGTGACCACGAGTGTGGACCACTAATCATGAAGTGCAACCTCATGATTGTGATCCTAACTCGTGAGAAGGAGCCTAAGATTTTGATCTTCTACAAGGTTCCTAAGACCCATGAAGTGACTATCACGACTTCATACTGTATAATTATGCGTTGAGTTCCAGAAGTGTGAATTTTAGTCCAGTTTTCACCTCACGAGTTGTGAAGTGCAACACCATAACTCATGGTGTTGACTTGTGGGATAGTGTGTCCAATCCAGTGAGCAAAACCCATCCCCAAACTTGGTCCATGAGTCATGGAATGTCACTCTATGAGTCGTAAAGTGGCCCTTGACGATTTTTAGGTATTTTAATGAAGGATCATTTGGTAATTTCCCAGACTCTTTTTGCTTAATCTGATGAATTTTGTTCTTGGAAACGGGTAATATAAATACCCTAAACCCTTTATTTCATTCATTCTAATTAATCAAATCAAGCTTAGGGTTCTTTTCAAAGGTTTCTCTCTAGAGGTTCAAGAAATAAGGTTAGGTTTCTTCTTCAAATTTAAACAAGAGTTCTCCTAATCAGGTATATGGGCTTAAGAACGAGGATTTCCTCCATCCTTGTGGTCAAAAATACCTTTACCTAAAGAATTAATGTTGTAGAAGTATGATTGGGTTATTTAATACTATATATTGAGATATTCCTTGTTATATAATCTCTTGATGATTTTGAGTTATAATTATGAAGTTTGCATGATGATTTCTAAATTACACAGTCCTTATGAGTTAGCATGATTTTGAAGGTTGTATTAGAAGTTGAAATAAGTCTTGAAGTATGGATTCAATGAAGTTTTCAAGGTATACTCTTAAAAATTGAATGTAGCATTGAAGTCTCATAATTATTTGACTTTTACACAATTTTGAGTATGATTATAAAAAGGGTCTAATTTTGAACAGTTCTGGATAACTAATGTTAATTGAAGAGTCTAATTGTTTTTATACTTAAACTTATAATCTGCGAAGTAAGAATATTAATAAAGAGTCTAATTGACTGAGCATTGCCCAAAGTGGCTTATTTGACAGTTGTAGCCGAAAGAGTCCTGCATACCGGAAACCTGTGTAGCCAAAAGTAAGGATTATATTATGGATCAAAGAGTGACTTTGATAGACTTGGTGGATCCACTAGGGGAAGATGTAGGTTTATATTATAAAGGTATGGAGGCCCCTCTACGTGGGGTCATATGTATACTTTGTGCTAAGGCATGAGGTGTATCGGTTATAGAAACTCCCAAAAAAACCGAAGTTGATAGTTTTTAAAGTGAAAAAAGATTTTTGAGCGATTCTTTATTTTTGTTAAAAACAACGAGTTTGAACTATTTAATTGAGCTTATTTATACTCTTGAAGTTGAGGTTTTAATTAATATTGTTAATTTTGCACATTAATATTTTATTGAAGTTGAACATATTATAACATGTTCATGCATTTCACGACCATGAGTTATTAATTGTTGTAGAGTGTTGCACCAAATCACAATTCAGTCTATTTCACATACTAACTATATGCTTTCTATGATGCATGTTATCCATTATTAAGATCCGTTTAGCCTTTCAGACATTCGTGGTTTATTGGATTTACATCTTTTAGAACCTAGAATATTGGTGAGTGCTCATTGGATAGAGAGCTAGATATGAAGTTTATTTATTTACACTTTTACTTTGAGTAGAGCTATACTGATAAAGATATTCCTATTTCACTATTTCGACATTAGTTAGGGATCTTGTCATAGCGGTCCAATATTTAATGTATAGTAGCTTTCAGATTGATATTGAGTTAATATTGAATATTGAGTTTTTATTTATTTATTGGTACTTCTATCTATTGATGTGAGGTCCACTATTGCTTATTTTACTTGACATTACTTCCGTTGAGTGTGAGTGAGTAAAGTTGTGCACGAGCCAAGGTCTGTCCAAGGCTTTTGAGGAGAGTCAATGTCCCGCCTAGGGGGTGAATCTAGAGTGTGATAATAAGGATAAACCTTCTTGAGTAAAAATAGTTATTGATTTTTCATATGTATAATCATCATAATTTATACTTGTTTTTGTACCTTCAAGAGCTTTCTTTACCCTTTCAGAAAAATGTGTTGGTAGTCCATGTATGCATTTAGATTTTCAGTTTGAATTATTATACTCTAATAATTCCATGACTTTTGATAAAAAGACATATGTATAACATCTAGAGGATGTTGATTCGTGTGAATTTAACTCTAATAGAATTGATGAAGAAGGGGGGATGTGAGGATATTACATCTTAAATTTTGAAGTATTGTACTAATTATATCACTATTATCAACCACTTTTCCTAAAAATATTCTACAATATTAAGAACTAAAGTATACATAGCGTTTTGAAGAAGTTATTCATTTTCTTGCTTAACAACATGTAAAATTTTAAAATGGTCTTTCCAGTTAAATAATTATCCCACCATGTTTTCAATTGGTCTGTAAATACCCTAACAATCATGTATGAAATAGTTTTATTGTTATTTTTATTATATTTGAAAATTATATTTTACATCAACATCCTATATAGCAAATTATAAATTTGTCTGTCAGTATAATTATCTATATTCCATTCATATATTTCTTTTTTACTATAGCTATTTGAGATGACTAATTCTTTCTCCTCTAATAATACACCAGTTTTCTTACTTTCTCTCGATCGCTTCAATGCCTATAATTTGAGAGAGAAGAGGAAAGCCCTCTCTCGAATTCGAAGATGTAACACAAATAATGACTCTCTTCCGCCGGGATGTCAGCAGGTTAGGCAGCTCTAAGGTTTTTTATATTCGGTGGAAGGCAGGCTGAAACTCTGCCCCAACCAAGTGAAACTAAGGGTCTGAAAGAGTTCAAGATCTGATCTATGGGGCCCTCGGAGGATGTCCAGGATAGAAGTATATTCTTTGGACTGCTGGCATGTATTTAAGAAATTTTATTAATTTTATTCGAGATATTTTCTCTATAATCATCTCATGATAAATTAAATTATCATCCATGCTCAAAGGATTGATTTTTAATCCCTTAAAATGTCTTTTAATAATTTTTCTAAATCGGTTAAACTTTAAAATTTAAAGTCTTTGATCTAAGAAGGGGCTTGAACAGTCGAAATAACCATTGAGACTTATTTTTTACATCTAGTATTACTAGGCTCTAGTTTCTGGATTTCAAAATAAAAATTGTCAATTCTATTATGAATAGAAACAAATTATTCTCCTAATACGGTCATATAAATATGAGCATAATTTTTTTGCTTAATCATATTATTAGTGTTCGAAGAAGTGATAAGATCAGTATCATTTTTAAATAATTTTGAAAAAATAGTGAAATAAACTATTTTATCATCTTTTTCAATTTGAAAAGATTGTTGAGGAGGAAATATAGACTTATTGATTTCATCGTTACTCAATCTATAATCTTTTTTTAACATTAAAATATAACTTTCAACATACTTTCCTTAAACTACATGACAAAAGCAATTCTTTTACTATTCCCCAAAAGGTCTTTATAAAATTCTTCCTCGAAGAATGTTTTTTCTTTTGTATCAAAACATTGAAAAAAATACTTTTTAGAAGGTTTTCATCTTGATTTAGAGAACTCATTTGAGACCTTTTTTCTTGTTGGTGGTCCCATACTAAAATCAATTTTCATTTTAATTCATTTTAAATTAGTAGACGAATTCATTTCGGACTCAATTGGGTCCAAAGCCACAATCATATTAGCTTTATTATCTTTATCAATTCTAATATTGCTAATTCTGTTGTTTTCCCTTATATGAGAGGCAGAAGATATATAGACAGAGAATTTATAATATAATCAATTGGTGAGATATAAGAAAAAGTTGATCTAGTTAATCTAGAAGCAAGACTAATATTATCAACATGATTTATATGAGAAATTGGTTAGAAATTCTGTTTTTAACAGTTCCATCTGTGGCATGTTCAATTTCAGTAACTGCACTATTAATATTATTTTGAACAGAGGTAGCTTCCTAAATGACCCATTCGTTGGGAAATCCAGTTTTATCCCATTTGATAGGTATTCTGGTATTAATTTTTCAACAACAACAAATCCAGTATGTTTTTACAATGTAGGGTCTGCGGAGGGTAGAGTGTACGCAATCCATACCACTACCTCAGATGTAAGTTAGAGAGACTGTTTTCGATAGACTTACGGCATAAAACAAAAATAATTCAGAAAAAGACATAGTATAATATTAATAAATAGTACAAGAAACAACAGAAAGTACCAAAAACCATAGAATAATGCTACAAATAATCAAATTTATCCAATACACCTCACTAAAACTCCAAGAAGCAAGACACTACAAATATATCACTAGAAATCCTATCACGATAATTAAAACAAAGAATGTCTATTTACTAACAAGAATACAATCCTATATACTATTCTTCTATCCTACCGACTTTCAAGAGAAGATAGAGCTGCTAAGAAATGGCTTTACATCTGCAAGTGAAAAGATTAATTTTATTCAAGATATTGTTAGAGGATAGTAGTCTTCTTATGAATTTTGTATTTTATCGAAATTATGAAAAGATATCCATAAATGAAATTTTTAGTTCAATGTCTCTAAATCCCCGAGTTCCTTATGATTGATGCCAAAGAGAGAAAATATTACCTACCTTTATATACCCATTTTTATCTTGTGTCGCTTAAAATGTTTCAACAAGAAAGTACAAATGCAGGGGGGGCATATACAAGAAAAGGCCTAGATACAGGGGGAGCATAGAAGAAAATTTAGATACCTATGTGAATCGTATTAAAAAAACACATGAATTCGATGATAAAATACAAAAGTAAAGATATGCTGAAATTATCAACTCAATAGAGTTATAAAATCAATAATCTCAAGAGTAATGACAAGATGAGAAGAGAAGAACAGAAAGATACTCGAATTCAGGAATATCAAAGGGAGAGTGAATTGTAATTCATGGAATGAAACTCAATGATTCCAAAAATGAGCGTTCATTTTGAATGACAATAAAGAAGATATAAAACAACAATGGAATCAAACCTATTGCGAATTCTAGATTGTGACCCTACAATCTACCCTAGAAGCTCTAATAGCTTCAACAAAGTCTTCTGACTTTTAATATCAATTCTCAAAATTATCTGTTTTGATGAAAATAATCTAAGGCCAAATATTAATACTAAAAAAAGTTTGCATAAATTACACTTGGCCAACTAGTAACCTAATACTACCAAGAAATTCTTCAAGTCTTGAAGTTGTCACATTATGACCCCTCAAGTTCGATCTCCCCAAATCAAGTCCTTGAAGTCTTCCATCTTTCATAATCTATCTTTCAAACTTGAGATTGCTAATGTTGATCCACACATATACCATTTGAGCTCCTTTTAGTTCTTTAGTATTGCCCCAGCCTTGGATCCTCTTGACTACACCTTGCAACATAGGTATACATGATTGGCTCCATTTGTGCTCATATCATCCTCCCCTTCTTGAAATAGATTCGTCCTCAAATCCACGCAAACACCTAAAATACAAAGCATAACACAAATAAAAACTTTCCTTATGGTATGAGGATTAGAATAAGGGTTCGCATGAGCAACTTGATATCCTGCATAAGGATAAAATGACTCAAAATAATCCCCTGGGTTAACTACAAAGGTAGTACTTGAACAAATTGAAATATAAATCACGTTAAAGTCCACAAGATCAAGTAATAAAACCAAATGATCATCATATAATATCGAACAAATGTTACTACTATTCAATTCATAAAGCATGCCAATAATCAATGTTTTTCATAAAGATCAATCTCTTCAGTACCATGAAGGCAATGGAAACCAACATGGAGGTCAAATGCGAAAGCACAATATGAACGGAAATAAAAAAAAATCCCATTCGCCCATTTGTCTCACCTATACACATAAGAATCAAACTCAATCATATGAGTACCTAAAAATAGCAAAGAAGGAACACATAACCAACATCTCCTCATAGTATGAATAAGTACAATGTTTAATGTAAACACAAACACACCAACAATTATAAACAACCATGGATAACCAATTCTTCCGCCATATCCATACAAAAATGATAAAGTCTAAGCCACAAAAAAATTGGAAATCCCTAGGGTCACGATCAACAGGATCACCACAGTAGGATAACAACAGTTTAGAAGAGTCACTTGTGGTTTGACAATAGTGAAAATTCACCATCCGCATGAAACTCGAACCTCCATAACAAACGAACCCCAACTCAAAATGGGTGTCATCATATGCGAAGAGGTAATATAGAAAAGTGCTAAGAAAACCAATTCCCTTTAATAAATGGCCACCCATGAAATACCAACTAGAATCAAAACTCATGCCAAGAAAATTATCACAAGTGGAGACAACAAAAGAAGAAAATAAGTTGCCTTGTGGAAAAAGGCAACCTCTCTTGACCCAACAATCCTCTAGGAGCAGGCTTCCACATGGAGTCCACTCACATACTCGAACTTGCCTATCCTACTGAAGGTGTTAATGAGCATCAATTATAGGGTGGATACCTAGACGGTACCATTGACTTACCCAAGTTAGGTCTTGCTTGGTACCTTGACCAAGCTTATCCAGACACCATTCACCATTAAATGTATCACCAGTGTCAAATTGGAAAGAAACAATCAGATGGGTTCAAATAACACTCAATTTCCCCCACGACATCCTAATTTTCATACATCTTATATTTCATATCAAAATAATTATCTTCGCATGAAAATAGATAGTACAAGAAGGTATCTCTTAAATCAACTTCATTTAATGTGTCCGCATTAGAATAAGTATGTTTTTCTATTTAAAAGGATCAAATACTTTAGGTTTCACACTCTTCACATCAAGTCCTTCTCCAAGTATAAATGCAAATCTCAATCCTTGGAAAAATATCTTTTAAATAATCTAAACCATCTCAAAGTCTTTCATTTATTTTTTTACGTATTGTATACATTGCATTTTACTGTGTATTCAAAAAGAGAGGAGAGAAAAATATAGTTGGTGAGGTACTATTCCAAAATTAAAAAAAGAAGAAAAGAAAATAATTGGGTGTGGTTGTAGGAAGTATACTCACAACTTGTACTCAACCCAAATTTACAAAGGCTTAGAAGAAATATCCTTGCAACTCAAGCAGACTGAATTAGGATCCACATTTAATCTGAACCAGCATAAAACAGCTGGTGTCGCTTTTCTGCACCTTTCATACATGTTGTTATCTTGTTTAGTAGATGTCTAACAAAGTCGACTATGTTTCTTATCCAGTAGAATTAGAAGAAGAAAAATAGAAATTCGCCCCTATTTTGCACATTGCATTGGTAGTGGAGATCGGTCTCACAATTATTAAAAACAAGTGATAAAATATCATGACTCAACAAAGCAAGGAGAACTTTTCAAGATGGAACTTCTCAAACTAGACCTCCCTATTCTAATGTCAAGTTAACTCACTAGAAAATCAGGATTACATTTATCAAGTCATTCGACAAAAAGGTTTGGAGAGTTATAAAATTAGGTAAGTATCACGTCCCGGTGTACATGCTTTATGGGAACTAGCTCTCAGGACCCATAAATGAGCCTAAGCTATCCCTTGGCACATAAAACCTCTCACATACTAATATACGGTAGAAGAAATAAAGTACATAATGGATAATACTAAAGACAACTCAAAAATGTTTTCAAGATCTTATTGACTGGTAGTAAACAAAGGAAAACATGATGGATTTGTCAACATACTAAAATACAATATCTAAAACCTCTACTACAAATAAAACAAAATGTTGGGACAAACTCCTAATCATCTCCCAGACATAAGTCAAAGAGTATCATAAATGACATAAAGAAAGGAGGAGAACAACTCCGCCTCTTGATTTAATAAGGACTTACCAAGATGATCCATTCAATCGGTAGTTAGCCACACAGATGAGATAGAAGACCTATATTTGCATTTTCATAAAATAATGTAGCCATAAAATTGGACAGTACATCGAATATACTTCCATAGGACATACGAACATGAA
>JBDJHY010992226.1:0-14427 GCA_039654485.1 Withania somnifera
TGGAACCTAAACATAAAGAGAAAGTTGGTGGGGTCAGTAGTCCCATCATAGGGTTTTAACATCGGGACCCTGAACCTTATAGGGAGTGGGGTATTCATTATCTCGTCGATGAATAGGGGGATCACGGATCCCATTTCGGATACTATTCCGTTGAGGCCTAACATCTTGTCCAGTTCGTCCTTAATGAACTGTGGCTGGGGGTTTTCACCGCGGCCTCCTTCCCCGACCTGATTTTGGGGTTGTTTGTGACTTCGCCTTGTACCTTTGGTACGACCACATTCCTTCATTTATGGCGTGGGTGCTCGTCACTCGAAAGAGAGTCTCGTGATTCAAGACCCTCTGATAGATGATTTTCCTCTTACGGAGTATCTCCAGGGTTGGAAGGGACCTCGTCTCGAGGCTCACTTTCCAGGCGCTATTAGTACCATTGTTGGAACAACTTCGGGTGGTCCCGAGTGAATTTCTACATGGTTTTAAAGGGAACCTCAGTAGGGGGCTAGTTCTGAGGCTTTTCCTGGTTGGGAAAATTAGCACATACTTGCGTTCGTCCTCGACCCCTACCTCTCTGGGCAGGTCGTCCTCGTGCTGGGTTGGCAACCCTCAAGGCGGTTTTAGTGATTTTTCTTTTTGTGTTTATGGTGTTGGTTAGTACTTTTGATTGAATAGATATTTAGTAACTTTTTTGTTCGATCCCCACAAACGATGCCAATTGATGAGTCTTAAAAACATTACCAATAAAACTATAGGAAATAACGATGCCTTGAGTCCTTGATCAACAACTATGAATGCGTGGGTTCCTGCAAAACAGATCCCAGGGTGGTCCCTGGGGTAATTCTCTGATGCTTAAGTTAGTATTAAGCTTTAGAGGAATTCCAATAGTATTTTAGAGTAGTATTGTGAGCATATCTTTGCCTCTGAACCTGTTGGGCCTTTTATAGATGCTGCTGATGATCTATTTTGGTACTGTTAGGAGTCTGAAGGGATTTCCGGTATGGCATTAATTGTTGCCCCTAATCATAGCAAACCTACTATAACTCTACCACTTATAAATAGTAATCACGATTTCTTTAGGATCCTTCCTTTATTAGGAGTCCTCTTAATTTATGACAGTAAATATTAAGTAGATATTATTTCTAATTAATATTGCTATTCTACAAAACTCAAAAGAAAAAAGTTTAAAATAATAAAATGGGAAAGTAAAAAAATCTGAGTTTGAGTTTATCTTCGTCAGAAATGGAGAAACTAGTGACAGATTTAGAAAGAGAGAGTTTTGGTCTTCTTTTCTTCTATTTATAAATATAATAGGGTTTAATTGATAAAAAAAAGAAAATAAAATTTAAAAACTAATATTTAAAATAAATAGACGTGCCAGCGCGTGCCTGTCACGAATTTGCACAAATTTAAGTGAAACTTTTAAGAGGACATATATTTTCAAATGAGTTTATTTTCCTCAAATTTTAGGAATATGACTTCTTATCAAAAAGTAAGAAAAAAATTTCCAATATTCTCTTTCAACCTCATGCCCCAACTTTTCACCCTAATCTGAGTCTTAAAAATCAATTCACAACACTAACTCAAGATTCAACTCCCAACCCCGACTATTGATTCTTGACTAAGAATTGGGTCTCCTATTAGGATATAGGATCGGGTCTCGAGTCAAAATTCAGGCTCGGGACTCAAGTTAAAATTCAAGGTCATGACTCGAGTTGTATTCGGGGTCGAGTCTTAGGTCGGGTTTCAAAGTATGAGGACTGGATCTCAGGTTGAGATTCAAGATCGAGTTAGGGTTAGAATTTGAGGTTAATTTTCTGATCGAGGTTCGAGGTCGAATCTTGAATTGAAATTCAGGATCGGGTCAGGATTTGAGGTCTTGAGTAAGAAATTGAGGTCAGGTCTCAAGTTGAGATTTAGAGTTGGGTCAAAATTTAGGATCGGATAAGAGATTGATAGTTGGGATCAAATCTCTGGTCGGGATTAGGGTCGGGAACTCGGAGAAAGATTCGAGGCCGAGTCTCTGATTAGGATTTGAGGTTGGATCTCGAATCGAGAGTTGAGGTCGAATCTTGGGCAAGAGTTGGAGTTGAATTGGAATTCATATTTGGGTTTCAGGTCGGGATTCATGGTCTAAATTCAAAGTCGAATCTCGAATCAAAATTTGGGGTCGGTTCTTGAGTTGAAATTTAGGTTTAGGTATCGAAATGGACTCAACACAAGTTCTAGGTTTGGGGTATTGGTTCGAAATTTAGGATCGAGTCAGGATTTGAGGTGTCAAGGTTGGTTATCAACCTGAGACTCGACCCCAACTCGATACCTGACCCCGAATCTTGACCCAAGACCCCGACTCTTCCTAACCCCTACTCTTAATTGACCCCATCTCCCATCCCAAGACCTAACCCTAACTATTAATTCGAGACTCACCCTCGAACATCTACCAGATTTAGACCCCCGATTCAAGACCCAAACTCAAATTTTAATCTTAGATCCAACCCGAATCTTGGTTTGAGATTTGAATCTAACTCCTAACTCGAGATCCAACTATAAATTTTAACTTGAGATCAGACCTCAAATCCCAAATCGAGAACTGATCCTAAATCAAGAATCGTGATTTGACCCTAAATCACGACCCAAGATCTAGCCCTAATTCTGATCCAAGATCTGACTCTGAATCTCAAACCGATATCCAAGCCTGAAATCCAACCCTGAAAGATAGGATTGTGGTATTGGTTCTCATGACAAGTTTGGGACAAATCTAGGCATGGTGGTTGATAGGGTACATTCCAAGATGTATGTGATATTCTTTGTAGAGTTTTACGGGTCAGGGATTGGGTTACTATAAGGGAGTGAGACCTTTGTAGTAGGAGGTGTAGTTGTGGGGAATACGAGAATTAAAATTGGTTCACAAGGGTCGAATGGTCATGTATTTGGAAAGTGGGGTTTAGGTAGGCTTGGGGTTTTTTGTGAGTATAGAAAAAACAACTCATCCTTATACCCCTCCCCTTCTTATCTCCAACCCACCTATCTCCGTAGGCATCGAGAATGATCTCCTTATACCTTCTGAACCACTTTTAGATCCCATACACCCTTGTATTCTTTCTGTCATCCATACCTTCATATCCCATTGATTTGAATTAAAAGTAACACAGGACAAGGAAGAATACCTACCCTCACTACTCCCTGCGTCACATCTATGTTCCTCTAAAGTTGTGTAAAACCCATGAAGGAACGCATTGTGCCTCACATTGTCCTCAACACCATGTAGTGAAGTGTGAAGATTTTCGTCTTCACTACCATACTCATAACCATGTTCTTCTACTCCATAGTCATATCTATGGGAGCTATCAAACTCCGCAACTTTGTCTTCACTCTTAGAGTAGTAGATTACCTCATCATGTTGATGCAAGGCACAAGAACTAACGTCTTAGTTGGGGACTGCACCATAAAACTCACAAACTTCACCTTCATGCTTACAAGGACTATCATAGTAATCACTTCTGCATTCATGAGTTTCGTCATCTCAACTATTATAAGCCCCGTATTGTTCACTTTCATACCCATAGGATCAATTGTCATGTGTGTAGAACCATTATGGCTCTCATATGTGTAATAACCATCATAGTACCCATAAGATTCACTATCCATCCCATGATCGTAATCATCATATCCATAGCTTCCATGGTCATTTCAAACTCACTCACAAAATCAACATCATAATCTGAAGCTATGGATGATATTTTCCTTGTATTCTTTTGTGAGTACCTACAAAACAAGCAAACACGTTAGTAGTAAAGTCCTCAGTCACTCTTTTAGGAATATTTCTTACCTTTAAGGATTCTTCCCAAAATATCTCTTGAACTAGCTTTAGCTCAACTAATTCAAAGGTCTCCAATCCTTTGTGGAAGAGTGATATTTGTAGACCAATTCATTGGACAACAGAAGAAACGTACTTGAGTCAAGAAGGTACTGTGAGATAAACAAGAAAAGCTCACAAGAAGGAAGGTAAGAAAGAAAAGAATTAAAATTAAACTAGTTATTTCTTTATATGGATGGATACTAATCAAGTACTAATTTATAAGAGATGAAAAGAGAAGAAGAAACTAAGACCTAAGGTTGGAGTTGATCCCTTACACTAGAGAATTTTTTTTGGGCGAAGCTTGAATATATCTGGGAGTTTTGTCCAAATGAAGACAGCTCATCCTTGGCAATGGACGATTGTCCTTAGGCTTGGGCGGCTCGTCTAAGAGTAGATGACTCTCCTAAAAGGGTCTCGTCCACTATCTTTGAAACTATTTTGAGTTGGAAAGGTGGACGACTTGAAGGCTGGTTGGTGGGAATTTCGTCATGTAGAGGACGACGCATCCAACACTTGAAGACGGATCGTCTATTATAGGATGGCTCGCCCAGTTTGATAGTTGTCTTGTCATCACTTGGATTTCTTACTGCCCAGACTTACATTTTGGTTCCCACCTGTCCTGTCCAATAACTAAGGAATTCATCTCAAAGCTTGATTTGAGTCATCAGAATGTGAACTCAGAGAATAGAGGTATATAGGAGGATAATTGAATGTCTAAATAGACAGTTCTTCCTCCTTTGGGTGGTTCTCCCACTTAGCTCCACCTAAACTAAACCGGACTGCCCAACTCAAGCTTTTCAAGGCTTTAATTCCCCAACACTTTGGCATGTGTTTAGACCCTTTTACCCCTTGAATATAACAAATTATCAAGTCCCAAACACCAAATTACCACTTTGACTTAAGATCAATGGATCAAATGCACTTGAACTTCATCTTCTTCATCAAGAACAACATGAAGATGGGAAGAATACCATTGTTCATGGGTGAAATTTCAAAACCCAACTACACTCAAACGGACTCCGATTCATACCAAATTTCAATCACGAGCTCCTCTCAGTATGGGGAACAAACCCCGATAGTTTTTTTACTGAAACTTTAACAAATCGAAGACCCAATTACCAACCCAATTCAAAACTTGAAGAACACCGTTAAAGATGTCTTCAAACTTTGAATCTCCTACAATTCAACTCCGATCTTCCCCAAATTCAATCCCCAAACTCCTTGTAAAATTGTAAACACGTTTCAACCCCTAAGGAGTCTCGAAATCAACAAGAACAACACCAAATTTAGGAGCAAATTTCGTATCTATGTATGAACAACCCAAAATATGACCTTAATCAAAACTTCTCCAAACCTTCTCAAATTTGAATCCCAAACTCCTTAAGCTATGAGATTAACTCTCCCATAATTTAGAATACTAGAATTCAAAAACACAACTCATAATTGAAGATCAAATTTTAGATTTCACTCTTGATGAATTATGAACATCCAAAGTTTGAACCTCTATGAAATCTCCACCAAATCTCTCCAAAATTAAACCTCAGACTCCTTAGTTGTTGGGAATTACTTCTCAACACTTTAGAGCCTTGAATTCCCACAAAGTAAGTCCTTTTTTGAAGAACTAAAATCTGAAAAGTGAAGAACTATGAACAAGCCAAAACCTAATATCTACAATTCAGTCAAATCCACTTCGATTTCTATGAAATTTGAGATTTGAATTTCTTATAGTATGAGAATTACTTCTAAGCAACTTTTAACATATCAATCACCTTCAAATTCAAATTGTCCAAAGCTTCAATGGCCTTTAATGGTGAAAAATGTAATCAACCCATAAGTAATCCAAAATTAAGGTCTATGACACAAATTACTAGAACAACGATTCCTAGTAATCAAAATCAACAAACAAATAGAAAATTGAACCAGATCGAAATTTTAATTTCTTTTAGGAAATTTCAGAATTTTTGTTTTTTTGTGATTTTCAAATTTACAACCTAGAATTGTAATTTGACGGAACAAATTACGATCCTAGACTCTGATACCATATGATATGATCCTAGTTTCTAAGGAACTAGAATTGCATCGATAAACGAGGGACAAAGATACGAATGAAAAGATATGCGGGATTTGACTCAAAATTATGAGTTTATGGACAACAAGGGACTTGATAACCTCACCACGCAATTGAACACAAAATAAGAATCGAAACCAAATCAATCAATCATCCGAAAACCCAAATGATACAACCAAAAAATAAGAAACACAACTAATCAATTAAGCAAAGAAGTTAATGAGAGCAATTAGGGGAATCCACCACTAATCACTCTATCTACGGATTACACTAATGACTAAACTATTCCTAAGCTATCATTAGACTACAAGCTCTAGGAGCTCTCAATATTCATAAAAAATGTCTACCAAATTAAAAGACAAAGTATTTATACTACTCAACTTTGCACTAATTATAATTGGGTCCAAAAGTGACCTAATATGCTAAATTGACCCCTTAAGTTTGGGGTCCCTTAAAAATGGTTCTTCATGTCTTCAAATATCACCCAAACTATCTTTCAAACTCAGGATTGTCTTGATTGACACTCATGTATGCAATTTGGGGCTCCATTTAGTTCCTTGAAACTGACCATGTCTTGACTCTTCTCAGTTGGACCTCAAAGTATATACCTAACATGATCGGTGTTTCCCGATATCATATCACATTTCCTTCAAATCTTTGTTCTTAAGGTGATTCTTAAACTCCTTTTCTTTTCAATCTTTCCTGTTGCACTTGGAGATTGTAAAATTCCTCTCATCGTCACTTTTATGTATTTTTTTTCAATAATAACATATTTAGTATAATTTCATAAGTGGTCTTTAGGAGGATAAAATGTACATAAATCTTATTCCTATCTTTATAGGGTAAAAAGGTTATTTTCAATAGTTCGTCGACTCAAAAGGAGAAGTTATTCAGAAAAAGGTAGCAAGAAAAACAAGACATTAAAATATCAAGAAACAAAGTAAAATGAAGCAATAGATAGAAAAATCATATTGAAGAATAAAAAACTACGTGATTACTATATACTACGACTAATAAGGAGAAGAGATTACGAGGCTTACCCCACCTCACCCACCATCTTCCTTAATCCTCGACCTTCATAACTTTTTTTTATCTAGGATCATCTACTAGTAAGCTAAAATTATCTCATGTCATATTTAATGACCTTTTTAAGTTCTTTTTCGGCTTACCTTTATCTCTCATAAACCCTGCTACAAATAGCCTTTGGCACCTTCTAATTGGTGTTCCACATACCTCATATTTATGTCCGGACTATCTCCGCCTTATTTTTCTTATCTGGTTCTCCATGAAAGCCACACTCCTTACCACATATAATTTTATTCATGATCATGTCTCTTCTAGTGTGTCCACCGTCCAAAATATCCATATGTGTGTCCTTATATCAGCTATATTCATCTTCTAAATGTGGACATTCTGGTTAATATTCTTCCCCATATAATAATATTGGTCTAACCACGGAACTTAAATATCTTCAAACCTTGATGATACATTTTTATCGTACAATACCTCAAATGTGAGGCTTCATTTTGTCCAACTGCTCAATACGATGCATCGTCATTCTCCCTGTCTCATGGATTTTTTTTGTGCACTTTCTGATTGTTAAATGTTTCAAATTTGCAAATTTGTAACTTTTAATTTTTGAAATATTCAAAAATTACACACTATATGTATAATTAGGTATAAGTCTAAATAATATATTAAGTGGAACACCTTAATAAATCAATTAATACTAGTTCAAGCATTGCACGTGCATTTAGAACTAAAGAAGTTTGTTTGTCCAATATTAAAATATTTAGTTACAAAATTATGTGACGTCTTCAGACAAAAACATGTTTCATATAAGGTAATTGATGTAAATATTGAGACTTTTTATATAGTATAAACAAATTTATAAGCATATTTATACTTGTTTTCAAAGTCCTAAATTAAAAAAATTAATACGAAAGATTTATAGTTACTTCTAAAATCGATTTATTTTATAAAAGTATTTCGAAAAGTACTTTTGGCAAGAGCTAGCTATTCCTATCATCTATATATCACTGTAATTAATTTCACTTGAGCTATGACAAAAATAATTATTATCGTCAAACATGTACGAAGTATATTATGATCAATTTCTTAAAGTGATTTTTTTAATATAAACTTTGATGTGTCTCGCATGAAGCACCTAGATTTGTAAAGAAAGATAGAAAAAAAAATTAAATATTAAAATTGTATAATAATAGATGGATCAAATTATATTCTACAGTGAAAGAACTTATATAATATGATATGTTATCAAATAAAATCTATCATTTTATAGTTAAGTCTCTTTAGAGTTGTTTTAAAAGATGGACAACTAAAATAGTACTTGACGTTTAAGTTAGTGAAAAGCTTGCATATGCATGCGAGTAGCCGACTAAAAAAAATATGAATAGAAAAAATTTAAGTGAATTATCTACAAGGATATTTGAAGTACATACACGAATCAATCTAGTGTGATATTAATTGTTATTATTAATCCTTTTGAATGTTTGAATTCAATCCCAATTTCATACATGTTGCAAAAAAGGAATTAGCAGTAAGTTTGATATGAAAATATATGCAAGGTAGGTTCATATGATCAGACACAGCTTTCAGAAATTCTGAAAATTTATGATTTGAGGTTAAACCACAGTATTCTAGCAGGACATATCTAATATGTAAAAAAATCTTATATGTCTTATAAAGGTATGTCAGCAACTACTTCAATGTTGGAATGCTTGATGGCTGGCATATTTTTTACCTCTGTTTTAAAAGTATTATTTTGATTTCAGTCCACTAAATAAAATCTTCAGGAAATCCAACAGGCTACTTCATTCGGCGATAATATACTTGTTTTGTCTAATTTTCGATGAGAATTTTTCAAAATAAGAAAAATTATCAAAAAGAGAGAAATGTTTGTCAATGGTTAATTATATATAATTTACATGTAATCTATTAAATCATTAACTAAAAAAATAAAATAAAGAAAGACATAATGATGATAATGAATGCACCACAACTTCAATTAAAACCAATATAAGAAAGAAGAATAAAAGAAGAAGATGAGTAGGAGAAGAAGTAGAAAAGTGCAACTTTTTGGCAAGGCTTTATCCAAAATATTACTTGAATAAAATTATAAAAATTATTTTTTATATAAAGTAAAATTATAATTAATTCAAAAGTGCTAAATATTATGATTTCTTACATAAATCAAAATATCAAATAAGGACTTTAGCTAATTTCGAAGTCCTAAATAATATACAATATTGATTTTAAAAATTCTAAATAAGTAACATTATTTGGTAAAAATACTTTTTAAATCAACTTTGGTTAAAAAAAAATATGTAAAAGAAAATAAAAATTTAGATAACAGTTAGTACTTTACCTATATTTGGTAATTTTCACTGTTATCATTTTTGAATTGATTTTAAAGTCCTGATTTAAGCCACCTTTGGTTAAAAAGGAAACCAATCTGAAAAAAAGAATAGAAAAAAAAAAAAAAGAAATCTTCGTACATATCAAATAAATAATACTATACGTACTCTACTAATATTGGGCTTTATCAAATTTAAATTGATTCTAAAGTTCTAAATAATAAAAGAATAATTAAATGATAATTATTTTAAAAAATGAAAAATAATAATTTTATAAATACTTTCACACTTTTAATATTATATAGATATAGATATTTAGCATTCATTTTTCTAGCAAACTATGCTGATATTCTTCCTACGTTTTGTGAATGAATAAAAGTGCAAAGCATTTGAACCAAATATTTATTAAGGAAAGTGCATATTCGAGAAGTGTACCTCAAAAATCTAACGTCAACAAAATAATAATAATAACTAACTTCAAATGCCTTACTCCTTGACATACACATTGCATTTGGTTACTCCTTGATATATTGCATAACTTACTTTTTCTTCCCTTCACTCAACTAAGATTGGGGAGCGGATTGAGTAGTAGCTGTTACTGTTATTTCTGCTGCTTGTACTTGTTGCTTCCCTTAAGAGGGTCTAGCTCAAACAGCCAAGGCTTTCTCACCTGCTGTATTGTGGTCTGGAAGAGTTAAATCTTTTATGTTTGGGAGTTGGAAGGATTTACTTTATGAAGGCATGACAAAATGGAAAATTCAGTACAAAGTTTCTTATGCCTAACGACTTGCTTGGATTTGTTTAAGTTGCCATTTTGATATCTGTGTAGTTTTCTGTTATTTTGCTATTACCACTAATTGCTACATTGTTTAAGATGGATGGCAGTCTAATGTGTAGCTCCCACTTGGATTTGTGGGAAATTATTCTCTTTTTTTTTTTTTTTTTTTTTTTTTTTTTTTTTAATTTTTGGAGCAGGGAACAAAAAAAAAAAAGAAGAAAAAGAAAAGGGTGAAATTAACTTTCTTTTTTGAATTTACATACATAGAAATTATACGAAGAAAAAAGAAAAAAGATATATGTAGAGTACCACACTCTCTTAGATAGCCAATATATTTTATTTGAACACTTAAATTATAATTCGTTTCAATCAAACACTTAAACATATGATAAAGAAGTGTCCATTCAGATATTTTTGACTCAAATTTTGAAAATAAATTTGTGTGTGTTCTCAAGTGATCATTATATAGGTAAGTTAACTATTTATAATATATCACTTCTTTTTATTATATGCATTAGCTTTAATAAGTTGGTAAAATTTCATGCTTGTTTAAATTGATGTTGGCATGTATAACTAAATAATATAATATATTTTACATAAATAGATCCTATAAATATGTTTCGCATGTTATTCTTTCAGGAAAAATGTTAGTCTATTAAACTTATTTATAATTAATTCCACCAATATATATTTTCTTACTCACAATACAATGGCCACAAATAACCAAATTTGGTGGGTCAAGAAATATAACCATTCTTGTTCTATTTCAGCCATTAATGTCTTCTGTTCCTTCTTTCTTTACATCATCCTTGTTCTTTAGTCTTTTAAATTAGTGACCAAGGTATCACATTTCACATGATGGAAGTCACACTGAAAAATCAAGACCACTAAAAATATATTTCTTGGTACAATGTAGATTTTGTGTTGTATATTCTATAATTTTTTAATAGAAATTCTGAGAAAGAAAAGCAATGCGTTGCAATAATATCGCAAAAATGTAGTAAGGTATTCTTTATTCAATCAATAATAATTATTTTACTTCTCGTTTTACATATCTTTATAATGTTATGATACTCGACATAAGACTGCAGATATTTTGAAGATCAAAATTTTGTTAGTATAAAAAGATACGAAAATTATTTAAATGTAAAATCTCAAAAATTATGCAAATTTTACCAATTAAAAGTTAATACATTGTTAATAAATTTCTAACAATGTATACAAGAATTTAAGCTCCAAGACACATTTGAAACTAATTGAAAATTAATGACAGAATATGTAATTGTAGATTGTCTTATAAATTTCAATCTCTTAATGACAAATTAAAGTAATAATAATATTTGATCAAATTGAAGATCTATTATTAGTAATTTTAGAGATTCTATTGCTATTACAGTGATTGGCATTTATATAAATAATTCTATAAATGATGATTGTCATCTATTATAAATGATAGCTGTTGTTACAGGTAAAAGAAATACTATTATAAAGAGGTAAAATATAGCAGTAAAAAAAATTCTGAAAAGAACACGACTTTCTTATAAAATATCGTTGTATTGAGTGGCTATTATAGACAGCCTAATTGTATACGTACTTATACATGAAAATGTGTCATGTAATCATATCTTGTAGTTTAGCATTTCTTTGTAGAGGAAATTTTTTTGTTTCTTTTTTTAATTAATTCCATGTATCAATCAACATTTTTATTACAAGCCAGTTATTTATAAGACTAATAATTACTTGAAAAATAAGATTAAATAATAAAATTGATTGCTAATTATTTGATGTTAGGAACATCAATTAATGCTACTTTAGGAATGGAATGGAATGCTTGACTATAATTAGTCGTCCTACATATGCTTACTAATTCCTACTTGGTGCCTTGTGTAATCAATAATCATTAATTGATTTTAAAACTTCATGTATAATTGTAGTAAAAGAAATATAAATTGCTATGGATAGAAGAGAAAAAGAATTTACAGAAATTGGTATGTTAAAAACGTAATGTAATAAGATTAGGATTATTTCTATCAGTACTCTACGTAATTTAAGTTCTAAGAATAATAGGCTTAAATAGGTTTTCATAATCTTCTTTTTAGCCTATTAGAATTAAAAAGTATGATTAAAAAAGAATTGATTTCTATTAAGGGTATATATTTTGAAGGATATTTTGATCAATTAATATTTATATATATATATATACATGCTTTTATAATAACTAATTTTTATAAATGCGTGTTGCACATTCTAATAAGTATCATTTGTTTTATGAGGTGCAAAAATATATTAATTAATTAATACTTCTTAAAATGATATTTTTGGTGTACATATGTTTATATCACTATTATTTTTTGCAATGAAGACTTCAATGAGCATATGGAAAGACTTTGAAAAACTAAATCACAACTTCGTGTTTAATGTAGTTTTTGATAAGATAGCCCCGCATTTGTTCAATTCTATGCACTTAGGTACTTTGTAATTACATGGCAACTTCATAATAAACACATAGCTTTGGAATAAATTGAGAAAAAACACATTTAAAACTTACTATATAAGTATGATCTTTCAGTGCAACTTTCAAGACACAAAAACTTTCAAAATCTATAATTTCATAATTGAAAACTAAGTAAAAAAAAAAAAAAGTATAAGAATCGAACAATATCATGTAAAAGAACATAAAAAGATATAAAAGGACAGCCCGATGTACTAAGTTTTTATAATGCGACAGGTTCGGAAAAGGACCCAACCATAAGGGTCTATTGTATGCAGTCTTGCATTTCTGTCAGAGACTGTTTCCAATGTTCAAATTTATGACCTTGTAATCACGTAAAAAGATACAATAAACCAAAAGAAAGTACATTCTTTTTCGTTGATTGAATCCAAGTATGTACTAATACTAATGCCATATTCGTTGATCATTAAGTAACAAAGATATTATTGCAACAGGATCTCTATATGCTTCTTCATCAATAAAAAGCATAACGACAAATTATAGAGTCTGTTTCTCCATCTCAACTTATATGGTAAGTTAGTTTTCGGATTTCTAAAGTTAAAAGATTCTATCTTAATTCATAGTCAAAATTAAAAAATTTAAGTATTTCGAAATAAGAGTTACATATTGGTTAGTCTGTGAAAAATATTATAACTTACAATTATTAAAATTTATAATATTTAAAAAATATATAAAAAAATTTAATTTATAAAAAAAATTATTTAATCTCAAAATTTAAAATATATCACATACACATAGTTTGAAATGGAGAGTATAAGATCAAATGTTGAGAAGCCTATGTTGTGCGGTAAATGAGTAGCAACGTCACAATAATTACGTCTTCACCCTAAATCATCCAATCCAATAGCTTAATCAAGAAAAACAAAATACATGTGATGCAAATAAATATGCATGTGATCATATGATGGATGTGAATAACCAATTACACCTTCAATTGAAAAAGAACCGAAGGCTTCCCAATAGCTTAGTTAGAGCTAGATTCCTGCTAAAAATAATGGCTTTAGAAGAAACATTATCACGCGCCGAGGCTAATCCCTATACGTAACATGACGCTTGTGAGTCACAAGTGACCCTGAGCTAGCCCTTCGATCATGCATAGGCTATGACTTGTACTATAATTGTGCGGAAAAGTAAGACAACATAATAATCCAACTAAGGAAGTATTATTAGTCAAAAGAAAAGTCATGCTGAGGCCCAACATGGCTAAACTGAAAACATAAACAGAAATCAAAACTATGTCTGAAAACCATCTAACTCGTCATGAGGAGTTACTGGGACAAACCCTCAGCTAAACTCATTAAGAAAACTGAACTAACAAATAAGTAGAAAGTCTAAGAGCCACGAAGGAAAGGTCCTCAGGTAGATGAAGACTCACCACTTCTACTAATACTCAGAAGTTACCGAACGTTTGGTAAAGGATCACTGCCCTTTTACACCGGAATCTACATGTGTAAACATGAGCGCAAATGCGGTCAGTATTTTGAATATACTACTATACGGATAAGTATATGTGTAATAATAATAAAATACATATGTGTGTGAGCGAGGATGATAAACAAGTGAACACATACCTAAAGATTTAACGAAAAGTGTATGATAGTACCATGAAAATCATGAGAGCTAAACAATGGTAAGTACCTTGAAACTAGAGTCACATGAAATATCATGAAAAGTGGGAGGAACATAATACAACATTCTCAGAATGTAAGAAACCAAAACGAACATGAAGTAAAGTATAAAATTTTAAACTTAGAGCAGACATGTGTTGAGTAGATTACCCACACTAGAAGGGGGGGGGGTTGAATAGTGTGGTGGCTTTTGATCATAGGCAGATTTACCTGC
>JBDJHY010992443.1:0-14426 GCA_039654485.1 Withania somnifera
CAACTTTTCTAGGATTATATGGAAATATGGATGAAAAGCAGGGAAACTGGAAGGCTAGCCAAGAAGTTCAGAAGAAATCCAGGAAAAATACACTGATCACGATAGTGATCACGTCGTGATCACTATCGTGACCTAATTTTGCGTACAACAGCTGGATCTGTTTTAATTGGGCTTATTAAGGGCAATTGGGTCTTTTCAATAGGAAGTCCAGAAACCCTTAAGAGGCATTTTTAGAGGCATAATAGGGATGACTAACATACAATTATTATTCTTTTTATGGGAACAAAGGAAGAGGCTATCACGAGTGGAGAAGGGAAACCTAGAAAGAAAACATCACTATTGCACCTAAGGTGAAGACTATTCTTACAATTTATGTACGGTATTTGTCAACTATGAACTCCGTATTTATTGTGTATTGTATGGGATAGAAACCCTAATTCTAGGGTTTGTGGTTCACATGCCATGTATGGATGATAATTAATGAAACATATTTTGTTTATAGTTAATCGATTGTTCTTCTATTTTATGATAATTGTGTTTCTAATTATTGGCCGCTTTTAGAGGAGATTCTTATACTTGCTAGGTTATTGAATCCAATAATTAAGTGAGTGAAAGGGAATAGAAGGAGTGCATTTATATTGCTATCCATAATCCAAGAGTAGTAATATAATTAGTTAACTAAGACATAATCGTGTACTTAGTTTCTTTGGTTGGGTAAATTAGGGAAGATAACTTAATGTTGTTATGAAAAGATAATAACACTCTAATATAGCGTAGTTGTTACTTGAATAATTAGGTGTCTAACGGACAATCAATCCTTAATCATAATATCAACCTCTAACTCAACAATCGATGGAACAAAAAATTATTATTAATTTAATTTCATACGTGTGTGTGTGCGTAGTGCTATTGACCTAGAATTGATCTCAATCTTGAGATATACCAATTTATATCTTCATATATTTATTTTCATCTTAGATGCACTTTAGTTATACATTAATTAATACCTTATTTTGAATTCTCAATTTACACTTTAAGTTAAGTCCTCACATAGCTTTCTTAGTTGAACTAATTAATAATTTACAAGTCCCTGTGGGTTCGACAACCGGCTCGTAAGAGCTACTATATTACTTGTACGATCGTGTACACTTGCATGTGCGTTTGGACACAACATGTTTTTGGCACCGTTGCCGGGGACTTTGGAATTAGTTCACTTTTCATTTATTTGAGGATTTTGGTTATTGTGAAAATCATTTAACAACTTGATCTTAGCATTTCACTTCTTTGTAGGTACTATTACAGGTAATCTAGCACGAGACAGAAACTTGGCAGAATAGTTTGCTGAGCCAGAGTGTTTCATTCACTCTCAATGAAGAGCAAGACTATTTCCACTGTCCTGTTCAAACGTTTCACTAGATCCACCAATTATAGTAGTACTCGCCGGGATGGAAATGCCTAGATCAGTGCGTGATGTCGCTATTCTAAAGGGCACCAATGCTACCTCCGCCATCCAGAAGCCTGATCCTAGAGGTACATTCAATCTTAAGTGGAATATGGTCCAATTGTTGAACACTAGCGGGCAATTCACTGGTCTCCCACATAAAGACCCTCAACAACATATTCAGAATTTCTTGGAGATCGGTGATATTTATATTCCTATAGAAATTTCATATGATTATGTGAGACTCACGCTGTTTCCCTTCTCATTATTGGGGGAAGCCAAGAGGTGGTTATTTTCACAATCACCTAACTCTATAGATACATGGAGGACTTAGCAAGGAAGTCTTGATTCATTTCTTTCCATCTGGGAAGACGGCGAGGCTAAAAGTGAAATTCTTAGCTTCAGGAAAAATTCTGGAGAGAACTTATATTAGGCGTGGGAAATATTTAAATTGTTGTTGAGAAATTTCCCATATCACCAACAGTCAAATGAATTGTTTCTGCACACATTTATTGAGGCACTAGAACCCAATTATAAAATATTGCTAGATTCAGCTGCTGGCGAATAGGCTTTGGAGCGCACTTAAGAGGAAATATATACGTTGCTGAATATGATTGCCACAGGAAATCCTAAATAGAATGGTGACATGTCAAGGACCAATTCTAAGAAAAATACTGCCAGTGTAATGGAGTTAGATGTGGTGACAACTATATCGGCACAAAATTATTATTGCAGAATACGTTTGCACAAGCATTATGCAGAAACAATAGCAGGCTGCAGTTAATGCAGTCCAATCACAGGCCCAAGGCTGGTGTGAGATATGTGGGGGTGGTGACCATACGTCTGATATATGTAGAGCTAACCCAGAATCATTAAACTTTATTGGGAATGCGCAGCGTTGTTAGGGGCAACAGTAATATGGAAATTCTTATAATTCGAATTGGAGGAACCACCCTAATTTTTCATGGGGGGGGGGGGGAAATCAAAATCAGCCCCAACAACAGAGCTCTTGAAATTATAAAAATTAGCATCCTAACCAGAAATATCAACCACCAAACGTGCAGTCCGGTAGTAAGATGGAGGAGTTGCTAAAAAAATTATTGGAAGGGTAAAACGTGACAGTGAGCGATTAGCCAGGTTAGAAGCTGATCTAAAAACCAACAAATAGCCATGCAATAGTTGGAAGGGAAAATGAGGTAGATAACAGTGTCTCAAAATATAAAGCCTAAAGGGGGGCTACCCAGTGACACTAATCCCAATCCAAAACAGGTGAATGCAGTCACAATGAGAAGTGGAGTTCAGTTGCATGAACTAGTGCCGAAAAAGGCCAATCAAGCAAGCAATGGTGACAAAAAGAATGATGACAACACTACGGGCCTAGTGCCTAGCATTGACATCCCCAAATCAAGGCCTCCACTACCCTTTCCTTAGAGGTTAAAAAAACAAAAAGAGGAAGAAAGTTTTTAGAAAATCAAGGAGCTTTTGAGGCATGTCCATATTAACTTTCCCCTAATTGATATATTGCAAGGAATCTCAAAATATACCAAGTATGTGAAGGACATAGTGGAAAGAAAGGATCATCTTATTAAGCATGCAATCATGGCTCTTACGAAAGAGTGCACCTAACACATTAAAAATTGGCTGCCAGTGAAGCAGAAAGATCTGGGCAGTTTCACCATCCAAATGACGACTTGGAAAAATTTGACTATTTGTGGGTTATGTGATTTGGGTGTGAGCATTAATATCATGCCAACCTGTTATTTTAAGAAGATGGTTTGGGCACTCCAAATCTCGCCATTGTCATTCTTCAGTTGGCAGATAGATCGGTAGTCAGACAACTTGGCATAGTGGAAGATGTGATGGTGCAAGTTGGGTCGTTGATTTTTCTTGTTGATTTTGTGTTGCTAGATTTTGAGCCTGATCCGGAAGTCCCATTTATTTTGGGGCGTCCATTTTTGGCCACAGAGAGAACATTAATTAATATGGCTACCGGGCGATTGACTATGCAGGCCCATGACAAAATGGAAGAGTTTGACGTGTTCAAAGCCATCAAATTTCCCATATTATATGAAGAATTATTGGTGGTTATGATATACGAAACCGAGCAGATGTTAGCACTTTTGGTCAACAGTGATCTACTTGTGAGAGATATCATGGGTCAAAATGATAAGGATGATGTTGAGGCCATAAAGATGATTCAGGAATTGAATTTTGCTAATGTATTGACTAAAAGAAAAAGGTATGAAGCGCTTGAGAGATCTTTGGGGCCAGCTGCGCCGCCATCTATTGAAAAAGCTCCTACCTTAGAGTTGAAGGTCTTGCCAAGACACTTGAAATATGCCTTTTTGGGAGATAATGATACTTTGCCAGTCATACTTGCAGCTGAACTTTCGGAAGCATAGGTTAGCGAAGCATTGAAAGTGTTAAAGAAGAGGAAGCAGACTATAGCATTGCAATTATCTGACATTCGAGGTATTAGTCCGGCTTTATTCATGTATAAGATATTGATGAAACGTGAATACAAGACAAAGGTACAACCACAACATAGACTAAATCCCCCGATGAAAGAAGTGGTTCGGAAAGAAGTAATCAAGTGGTTAGATGCGGAAATAGGCACACTTTTCAACTGTGCATGATGGCAATTTTCAACAAAATGGTGGATGAATTTGTTGTGGTCTTCATGGATGACTTCTCTGTGTATGGAAGCTCGTTTGATGAATGTTTGCAAAATCTAGATAGCGTGTTGCAGTGGTGCGAAGAGACACACATGGTATTAAATTAGGAGAAATATCACTTCTTGGTAAAGAAATGGATTGTGTTAGGGCACAAGGTGTCAAAATCTGGCTTAGAGGTAGACAAAGTGAAAACAAATCTGATCTCCAACTTTTCACACCCGGTGAGAGTAAAAGGTATCCGGTGTTTCTTGGGGCATGCCGGGTTTTATAGGAGATTTATTCGGGACTTCTCGAAGATATCTCAACCTTTATGCAGGCTGCTGTAAAATGAGGTAAATTTGAATTTTCAATCAAGTGTGCCCATGCTTTCAAGTAGTTGAAGAAGAGTCTGAAAGAAGCTCCTATTTTGATTGCACTAATGTGTGACGCTAGCGGCACAGCTGTGGGAGCTGTGTTGGGTCAGCACAGGGACAAGATTTTCAGATCCATCTACTACGCAAGAAAAGTATTGGACAGTGCACAAGTGAATTGTAAATGACAGAGAAGGAGATGCTAGCATTGGTGTATGTTTTTTGATAAATTTAGGGCCTACCTAGTAGGTACTAAAGTCATTGTATACACCAATCATGCAGCCATCCGATACTTGTTCAATAAGAAGGGAGCAAAGCTGAGACTGATTCAATGGATTTTGTTGTTGCAAGAGTTTGACCTGGAAATTAAGGACCAAAAAAGGTGCGAAATAAGGTCGTTGATCATCTATCAAGATTAGAAAATCATGAGCACATCAGAGAGCAGGAGCATATTTGGGAGGAGTTCCCAGATGAACAGTTGTTAATGTTGTCTAGCCAGCAGTTACCATGGTATGCAGATATAGTCAATATGTTAGTCAGTGGAATGTTTCCGTCGGACGCTTCCAACCATCAAAGGAATCGGCTGAAACATGACTGCAAATATTATTTTTGGGATGAGCTATTTTTATATAAACAAGATCCGGACCAACTTATCCGGAGATATGTTCCTGAAGGTGAAATGCAAGATATCTTGGCTAAATACTATGCCTCGTTGTAAGGAGGGCACCATGGTAGAGAAAGAATGACCCACAAAGTATTGCAAATAGGGTTCTTTTGGCCAATATTGTTCAAGGATGCGATGGAGTTTGTACGAAAATGCGATGAATGTCAACGCATGGGGTCTATTTCCAGGCGGCATGAAATGCCGTTGCAAAATATCTTTGAGGTTGAGTTATTTGATGTTTCGGGTATTTATTTCATGGGCCCCTTTTCTCCTTCCTAGGGAAACAGGTACATTTTCGTCGCCGTTGATTATGTGTGAAAATGGGTAGAAGCTGCGACTTTGCCAACTAATGATGCAAAGGGGGTGCTAAAATTTGTACAGAAGCACATATTCACCAAATTTTAGGAACTCTTGGTTCAAATCTTTGCTAGGGAAGTATGGGGTTACCGATAAAGTGGCAACTGCCTACCACCCACAAACTAGCCTGCAAGTAGAAGTGTCGAATAGAGAGATGAAGCAAATATTGCAGAAGACAGTCAATGCGCAACAAACAGATTAGGTTGAGAGGATTGATGATGTGCTTTGGGCATATCACACTGCCCATAAAACTCCTATAGGCACCTCCCCATATAGGTTAGTCTTTGGCAAGGCATGTCATTTGCTCGTAGAGTTAGAACACCAGGCACATTAGACTGTCAAGTGGTTAAACTTTGATAAAAAAGTAGTTGCTGCAAAGAGGAATCTTCAAAATCCTTGAGCTGGACAAATTCCATTTGAATGCATACGAAAGTGTAAGGGTTTACAAAGAAAGAACAAAAAGATGGCACGATAAACACTTGGTTGAGCGCAGCTTTGAGCCTGGCATTGGTTTTGCTGTTCAACTCAAGGTTAATACCGTTTCCTGGTAAGTTACACTCCAAATGGATGGGTTCATTCAAGGTGGTGTGTGTTACGAAGCATGGTGCGGTAAAATTGCTAGATAACAAATTAGATCAAATGTTCATGGTAAATGGGCATAGGGTCAAGCATTACTGGCCTAGGATGAACATGAGGTACATACTATCAGATTGGTAAAGGCTTAACATCTATTGGGTTGTGCCACAATGTTAAATAAGGTGCTTCACGGGAGGCAACCCGTGCGGTGTAAGTATTTTTGATTAGTTTTTGTTGTTTTTATTATTTGTTGTTACATAGAGGAACCACCAAGTATGCCAGGACTAAATAGGGGCATTTTAAACTACCACTGGAAGTTGAATGATTGATCATGATAAATATCACGTCGTGATTTTTATCATGATCATTCACTGGAATGCTGGAATTTTACCACGATACCATCACGTTGTGATGGCTATCATGATGATATTCTGTTTAGTCTGTGTTTCAGTATGATAACCACCACGTTGTGATGGCTATCATGTTGAAACATTGGAATGGGAAAATATTCTTCATAAGTAATTTTTTCTAAATAGTATTTCACCATGATAACCATCACGTCATGATGGCTATCGTAATAAAACACTTGATGTTTTAAAATTTTTCATCCTAATTTACTAAACAGTGTTTCACCACGATAAGTATCATGTTGTGATTCTTATTGTGATGAAACACTTGGACTAAAAAAGTGGCAATGTGACTAAATAGTACTTTAACACGATAAGAATTATGTCGTGATTCTTATCGTGCTAAAACACTTACACTTTGAAAATTTGCTACAAATACTGAAATATAAAAATTTACATCATGATAACCATCACGTTGTGATGGATATCTTGATGTAGCACTAGAATAAAATTATGCACATTAAGATAAGAATTACGTCGTGATGCTTATCGTGTTGCTAATCCGTTTCCAGTTTGGACACAATTTTGCAGTTATTAATTCCCCCAACTCCCCACCTACCCCCCATTAACTCCTCTCATCTGTTTTACCTCCTCTAACCCCTCTATAAAAGGGTTTTCACCCCCAATACATCCCTATCACAACACAATATTTTCACACTCTCCTCCTAAAGTCAATTCTCTTAAGTTATTTTCATCTTTTAGTAGTTTTTCTACTACAAGGTACGTATCTTTTTCTTTTCCGTTTTCGTTTTGCCTTAATATCATATGTTATATGGTTATGGGTTGTACGTCTTGTACTATTTGATGCCATGTTTGTTTTAAGTATGGGGGAGATAGATGGGCTGCTAGTATTTGATGTAGAGTTGTGGTTCTTATGTATGTTGAAGGGGTGTGGCTATGTGACATATTGTTTGATGGTTGTATGAGGAGCGTCATGGCGTTTGCCGTTGCACATGTTGTTTTGTTTTGTTTACTGCCCTGGTTGTTATGTTGTTATGCTGTCGAAATTTCCATGATTGCAGTAGTTTATATGAGGTAAAACAGTTACAGATCGGGGAATTAGTAAACCCAAAGTGCATGAACACAAACTCAAAATGGATAATGGGTTCTAAAACATGTTTTGGGAATATGATGCTACCATACCTTAAGCTAATGGTAAGTAGGACAAAGATCAATTTTAAAGAAGTAACTGACACCCTGAAGCTGATCGAACAAGTCATCAATCCTACAGATGGGATATTTAGTCTTGATGTTGACTTTTTTAGCAAAATATAATCAATACACATTCAAAGAGACCCACATTTCTTAAGAACAAACAATACAAGGGAACCCCAAGAAGATAACTGATCCTGATGAACCCCTTGCCTAAAAGGTTTGCTAACTGATCCTTATGATCTCTAAGCTCAGTTGGATCCCTTATGTATGGTAGAATAAAGATAGGTTGAGTTTCTAAAATGAGGTCTATTCTGAAGTATATCTCCCTATCTAGAGGGACTCCAGGTAGGTCCTTGGGGAAGACATATAAGAAATCACTAAATATTGGGGCTGACTGAATATCAGTCTCAGACTAGGAGTCACTAACTTGAAATAGATGATAGATACACATTTTGGATATCATCTTTTTAGATTTTAGATAAGAAATGAAATGATCCTTAGGAACAACTGTAGTACCCTCCTACTTGAGTATTGGTTTGTTTTGAAATTAAAAATTGAAAAATCTAGTCCAACTGCCAACCATGATATATGAGGAACAAAGCTTATACATTACATGGATGACATCAAAGTCTGTCATATCAAACTCTATAAGATCAGCTAGAGTGCTACTCTAGATAACCGACAATGAGCTATTTTACAAGAATCTCCTAGCTATTTTAGAATCACCAACTAGAGTGAAGGAAAAGGAATGCTTAGAAATACTCTCAGAATTCACTATTACTTGACTGGTTATGAAGGGTGACACAAATATTTAGGTGTCTCCTAAGTCTGATAATGCATAAAAATTAATAAAATGCACATAACCTACCCGAGAACACATTTTGTATTAACCTTATTTATTTAAAAAACCTAAAGCATACAATGATTTGTCACTGACATCCACCAGTACTAGAAGAGACATGCTACTGAGCTAGGAGATACGATTGAAGAAATGGATTGAGTTATGTTAGATGAATTACCTTGACCGATCGAAGGACACTTTCTAGGTCTATGGTCTGGATGGTTTCCAAAAAATGCATTCTAACCATCAAAGGACTTTCTAAAATGGTTTTTACTTTATTTTCCATAAGTACGAGAAGTATACCATCTTGCGATATTATACTGAGAATAGAATCCTGATACTTTGAACTACTGACTCTGTTGAGGCCTAAAGTTCTAACAAGGAGCATTGGTTGATAGGGTTGGCCTATCTATATCTCTTCTAATGTTGTGACTCCTTTAAATATGGCAGTTTGTATCCTACACCTAATATAGGATGACTGAATTCTAGCTAGCTAGTCTTAGACTTCTTATTTCTGAAGCCCTCATTTCAAGTTGGATTTATAAGCTTCAATGTGTTTAAGATGAATCATCAAACCATCAATATCCATATATAAATTCAGAGTAGTTGGCCTTCCTTCCTTTAGTAAATGGATAGACAGCCTGAAAACAAATAGGTTCATTTGGGTACGCATATCTTAAACCATATACGGTTTATACCAAGACAGTCATGGAGCCCTTCTACAAATTTATAAACTCATGGGTCTTAACTTCCTATTTCTCCCTAAAAATGAACTAGCCTAAGAAGGCCTTCTCGAACTCAGCCAACGAACGAAGGGTTGTACCAACTTTTCTATTCTTCCTCCACTAATTTTACCATAACCTAGACACGTCCTTTAATTGATATACTGCAAGATATTACCCTATCAATATCTGAAACTTTCGTTTTATCACAAAATCTCTAGACTTCTTCCTTAAAGTTATTTGGATATTCCTCTAACTTTGAACTGTCAAGCTTTGGAGGGTTTATTCAGAGGAATTCTCTTACCCTGTCTACACCACTGAGCTACTGGGGATACCACTTGCCACTATGCTTAAGAAATAAAAATTTATGCAAATAGTTGAATGATATTTTATAATTTGGTTTTATTGTTGTTATCCAGATGAGTTTTAGGGGTTGAGGGGACTGGGACTTGGCCTGGAGGGGATATTTATCTCCTCTATATGATGTTTCTCTCCTAGAAGTCATGATCTTAAAATACGTAAAGCGTGAATTGGAAAGGATTCTTGGAATTAAACTCCACCACAAGAAGTAACACATGACTAAAGAAAAACTTTCCTAAATGCTATATATCCTCTCTTTTATAAGTGTGTCATACTTCCCATCCATAATGAAGACTCTACTAAATATTGGCTTTTTTACATTCTAAGACTCTTGAACCTAGTTCTCTAATACCAAGTTTATCGTGCCTTGAGCCTATACACTAGATTTGACATGGCATCCAAAGTTACCCGGTAGACCAGATGTATCCTTGGATCTAGCATTCACTAAATAATACTAAAATATCTGGTGGAAGTAAGTATATTTATAAGAAAAAAGGACAACTCAAGAAAGTAATATATCAAGAACCAATATTTTACATAACTTTCTGAGTCTGGAAGCTACTACTAAATACTATAGAGGAGATACTAGGGAAAATATCTAGCTAACTCAATTAAGATACTGAAAAGCTAAAATACTAGTAAACTAAGGTAATTGAAATCTAAGAAAAATATGGTCTCTAAATCATAAGGACTCACCACTGGAAAACTGGAATTACTGTGATGTGGTCAACCCTGGATGTGTGAATGGCTTACTAGATCTACATGTTAAACAATGCAATCATAGAGTATGCATCAGTACCTGGAATATACTGATCATACAATAATGCAACAAATAAGACATGACTCAAACAATGACATAAGGCTATGCATAACTAAAATAAACATATGAATAAACTATTTGAACCATGCTTAAACAGTATAAAAGCTAAAGAAAATTCCATAACATGAATAAGTCATTAAACTTGAAATAAGAGATAGCCTCAATTAAATTATAAAACTCAATAAAATAGAGTAAACCAATTAACACTTAATTCATGAAAGTTGAACACTATTGAGAGCCACTATAACCTAAATAACTCAAGTTGAGAAAACCCCTAAAAAACAATATTTAAAACCATGCTGGGAGTTACCCTTATACCTTTCTAAGATATAGAACCTGATAAAACCTTAGAAGATACACTAAGTTTATTCAAATTCCTTAAATTCCTATATATAATCCTTGGTGGCACATAATTTTTGGAGTTTGAGTACACTGAATCCTTATCCTCTCGATAATAATACTATTCCTAAAAGATAAACTAAAAGTCGATTAACTACTCCTAAAAATATTTTGGGAACCTATATTAATACCTAACTAACCTTGCAAACTGTATTTTATAAGCTACTATATTTTATACACTGATATTCTTTTCTATTTGGAATCATGTGATCATATCTAGGCCTCTCTATCAGGCCATTCTGAGTAAAATTATATAAGTTATGTTTTTATAAGGCTAATTCCTTGTAGCCATAAAATCAACTCAAATAGACTCTAAGAAAAATCACGAGCTTGTAAATTTAAGCTTGAGACATTGTAGTCAAATCATCAAACCATAGAAACTTTGCATAAAATTAATGAAAACATTCTTTTACCATGAACAATTATATAAGTCATAAAAACATGTATAATAAAACATAATATATGCTAAAAACTAAATAGACATGCTTTGCACAATTATAAGTTTTTACCCTAAAATCATGGACACTAAACTTGACCGAAAACATAAGGATTTGTACACAAGGGTGGAAAGTCACCCATGGTGAAATCCTACAAACCTAAGCCTTAGAACTGATTGAGCTGGAGTTTCTAAGACCTTTGATGAACCTTAGGTTTTAGCCCTGAAGTGATTTTTAAAGTTTTCTAAGCATAATGCTCTAATTCTGAGAAAGTAAGGAAATAAACTAAGTGTGGTTATTTCTATTTACACCTAGGGAAGAAAAAATGACATAGTATTAGTGGGAAAAAGGTTTTAGGTTGGACTAAACTACCTCTAAATAATTAGTCTAAGATCTATCACAAGCTATCACCAGTCAACTTATGACTCACGATCCGAAGACCATGACTCATGTCTCGAGTCTTTCTATGAAGTTTTGTTACTTAGATTTTTCTGGAATACCATGAGTGCATACCATGAGTTGTGGTTTCCACTTCACCCCTCGTAATGTGACTCATGGTTTAATGATTTGAGTTGATGGATTTCAGGACTTTGTTACCATAACTCCAAAGTATTATCCATGGTTTCCATACCATGACTCATGGGAACTGGGATAAATTTCAACCCTGTATCAAGAACTCCATGAGTTGACAGTAAGACTCATGGTGTGGGTTCCCCGAGTCATTAGTCAACTCATGGTGACTTGGGACTGAATTCACTTTCAAATGCTTTATTTAAGTTCTAGGTTTCTAAGCTTCATTCAAGTATGTGCTATTATATTTGGGTGGGAAATTATCGTGTATATCATGTTAAGGAATGGGGTAACTTCAATACCATGGTGATTTTTTGACTTGAGTTGAGATTGTGATGCTAGAGTTGGGGCTAGTGTGTTGATTATGATGCCTCATTGAGGCCTATACATTGATATTAACATAAAAATGGGAGATTATACTTGATATTATAACCAGAGGTCTGTTTTCACAAGCTGATTGATATTTTGAGATTTTATTTATATGCATATCGTTTATGAAAGTATGTAATTTTATTGCATATTCATAATCATCTCATTCCTTAGTAAGAGAACTAATGAGGATTCTAATTTTGAAATTAAGTGGTATGATATGTATTTATGATGGTAAGATTGATTTGTGAATGGTACAATGTGTTCTTTGGACAGTTTTAAGTAATGGTACATAGATCTCATGATTCACCTATGCCATCCCTCCTTGCAGCAAACTGTTAAGGAGGATGCATAGAGAGTGCATGGATTATTGCATACCATCCCATAACATTACATTTCATCATATTTGTAATTATTTATAACTATAGAGATGATCTTATTTTTTATATCCATTGACATTGAACTATTGTTATTTCTCAAGTACAACTTGACTTAGTATACTTTACTACCTATAGTTTCTACTTATGTGAAAAATGTCTATGATACCTACTAAGTACAAACAGATAGTAGTCACTCCTTCTTTTCTTCATCCTTTTGATACAAATTCTAGTTCAAATTTTCCCCATAGTTCGTGATTGTGATTTTCTATGGTATTCAAGGTTGTGGTTAGCTTCCTTATTTGGTGATTATTTTTGATTCATCTATCTTTCTTATTATTCATTGTATCTCAGATAATATTATATTGGGTTGATGTTTTATTAAGTTCTCCTTTGTACTTATGACAAATGGGTCTTGGATTGTTGTATTTTTATTGTTCAATTCGGTTCTTGTGGATGATTTTAGAAATTATTTATGATGTAAGATTTATATATTTTTAATATTGCCTTTCATTTCTTGATAATTTGAAATATTTATTTTAGCTTATCTATCATGGTTTTGTAATGGTAGGTGCCACCACAATCCTGGGTTTTAGGGTTGCGACAAGTTAGCATCAAAACACTAGGTTCACCAGTCTCAAGAGTACAAGAGAAAGTTTCAAGTAGAGTGCCTCAGATCATTATGATACTGTATGTACCTATCTTCGGGAGACTATGAGACATTTTTAGGAACCTTCTGAACCTTGATTCATTTTGGTGCAAATTTTTCACTTCTAAAATTCTAAAATTCTAAGCTTTGAATTTATTCTCTCTACAAATTATTAGGATGCGATCAACAACCATGGAGAGTTATGTGCCACTACCATCGTTGAGGCTCCATGTAAGAGAAGATTTTGGGTCAGAGTTGTGGAAGAGGTAGATGAAGATCTCATGGTGCTGCACTGCGAGGGAAGTGACAGGGCTTCTTATTTAGATTTGAAGGTTAAGCTTGAGCATGTATATTATTATCTAGAAGGAGTGAAGCCATATTATGTCCCACTGATTTTTATATCCACGTTAGTGTTGCAGGATACTATGGTTTGAAATTTGAGTTTCTTGGAGGCTAAGGCTCAGAAAAAAGCTCTACCTATCACTCCTAATGGGTATCAGATAGAAAGGGTGTTCAGCCTCTAGAATAGGCACCAATTTAGGGTTTGTAAGACTCTAGGGGCATAACCATCTACCATTGTGGATTTATGCATTAATGTTTTGCCAATCAGACTTATAGCTCAATCGCTTGATGCTAGGACGTGATGGAAATTAAGGATAATTAGATGTTTGATATATTTCTGAGATTGGTCCATCCCAGGTTCAATGGTGCACTTGAGAAGGATGCATATGAGTTCATGGTCATTTTAAGGAGAGGTTGTATAACCTATGTCACGACCCAATTTAGCGGATCATGATGGCACCTACTATAACACTAGTAGGAGAACCAAGCCTGTAGTCCAAAGACGAAGCAGAGGACTACTAAATCAATTGTGAAAAGCACAAGTATAATAACCAAAAGATAAATAAAATGTGGAAGTTTAAAAATCAAGTGAATACCCAAAATCCGGTATAAGTGTCAAACAAACCACTAAGTAAAGAAATAAGAAATCCAAAATATGTCTAATACAACTGTTCCTTCAAAATAAATGGAGATTAATATAAATGCCAAATCTGAAAACAAGTAGGTAAAAATTAAACGCCAATCTCACCCTGAATCTTTGAGAAAAAATATAACTTCACGAACAGCTGGTTGTGATCACGGTCGGGAACTTGTACTCGGATCTACACATGTGCAAGTGTAGTATGAGTACAAGCTGCCGAAGCAACCTGTACCCAGTAGGCTTCGAGGGCCTACTAGGAACATAACAATAATTAA
>JBDJHY010992553.1:0-14426 GCA_039654485.1 Withania somnifera
ACGGACTACAGGGTTTGGTTCTCCTACTGGGTGGATAGTAGGTGCCATCATGACTCCGAGAAATCGGGTCGTGACACAATTGAACACTCTTACTACCCTAGGTACCATCTCCGACCAGTGACAGCTCTACCTTGAGAGGATGAGTTTCCTGTGCTAAAGGTTGAATGATCTTGCACCGGGGACACTTTCTAGAATAGTGAGCAATCTCTAACAATCAAACTAAGGCTTGAGTGGACTACTCAAATGAGATACATCAACTAAACTAAAATGGACACCACGACCAGAAGACCCTAGAAGAGAAACCCCAAAAAGACTTCTTGGAGCTCCGACCAATGTGACCCATTTGACTCCTTTCAGTAATCTAAAATAATTCCTGAGCCGGCCTACTAGGATAAATATATTGTTGCAGTTGTTGACCTCTATTCGAAAACCCCCTTATAACCGAGCAAATAACCACTAAAATTTCCTTGATTGTGGGGTCTCTTGTCGTTTCCCTAGTAGGCCTTACAATGGAACTACTAAATAGTACATTCATAGTTAGCCGTATCTATAAAGGTATGCTTATAGAAAACCATATGTTCCGTAGCTATGAGAAGCTAAAACCTCAATCCCCTGACAAATCAACACACCCGATCATGCTCAGTAGGCATTGTCATAATGGCATATCTGGAAAACTTGTGAATCAATCCTTTTTTTCTGATACTCTCAAAACCCCGAGTGAAGATTTGCGAACTCATCCCTTAATGCTTTCCACATTCCATACGGTATATACTTTACAAAGAAAGCCACAAAGAACTATGCCTAAGTCATAGGAGGGGATCCAGTCGGTGAGCACTTAACATAAGCTCGCCACAACTATTATTTTGTCCCATCCATTTGAAACATGATATAATAAACCCCATGAGACTTTACTAAGAAAAGGTTATGCAAATTTTTCTTGCAACTAACAAGAAAATCATGTTCCTCCTTCCCTGGAGCACCAACAAACCTTGGCAGACCCAATATAGTAAATTAACCATATTATTCTTGTCTTAATTCATAGCTGGTCCGGCTACAATCAATTAAGAAATAAGTGGAATTATTGGAAACATTATAGGAAAAGCCACAATAACTGGTTGTGATCCTAAACATTAGCTAACCTATACCACTCCTTGAGTTAATGTCTGGGGCCCATAAATAACTTGAATACCTAATATATCTAGAAGTTGTACCAAATCTTTCCATAGAAGTGAGGTAGAAATGACTTGTATTGGGAACTAGGCTAGTCCCCAGACCACCAACTACTGAGGTGGCAGATCTACTATCTACGAATCAATAACTAGCTCTTTCTCAAAGTCCATCTCTCTGGTATGGTATTGAACTAGTATGGAAGCTCGTGCATGGTGTAGAACTTAGGGTTGACCTCAATCTTAGCCCCTAACTGAAGCCCTGACTATAGGCTTGGAGGAATTGCCCTTGGCTAGTACAGTCCTCATCTTATCTATCTATGAAAGAGTGAAACAAATGAAATTTTAATGAAACCAATAGGTATAAAGGTGCATGATAAAGATCAAAAAGTGAAACTTCTATATGAATTATAGCCTACTAAAGATAGGATATAAGTATCATTGTCAGAATCTGCAGGACTCTACTAGCCATTTGTTTTTGCATAGATGACAATGATAAATCTAGGATTTGATACCAAGCTATCACAATAAAAAATCATAGGTCATTATGGAGCGCATAGAACCCTTATGTAGGTAAGGAAAACCTATAGCTTGGAAAAAACAAATAATGGGCCAATAAGAGAAAAAAGACACTCAATGCAAAGATTTAAGCAACTATCTCTAGGTAAACATTCCCATTTTTGTAAAGAACAAAAGAGAAATTATAAAACACAGTCATCTACATAAGCTTCTCTTAAAGAGGAGAAGGTTTAAACTTCAGTACTACACTATCAAAAGTTTAACAACTAGAAATAAAAGAAGTATTCATACTTATAAATATATCAATGAATTTCTTAAGTTGGTCACTCTCTTCAGATTTTTGATTTGGATCTTTTTAAGATTAAATTATCTTAATTCCTAAACTTTGTCCTTTGTCTTACCATCATATAGTATACATATATGGTACATGAAAATGGAAAACTTAAACCTTTGAGGGTTACATCTGTGGACTACTTCCATAAGTAGTATTATTTCAACTATAATGAAAATGATTGGTACAAAGAGGTCCTACATCATACCTAGTTCTCTAGTAGGTTTTATAATCATCAAAAACATACATAGGTAGCATACTAACAATTTCTCCTTTTAGATGATGACAAACTCAACCACTACAATTCACATCAGTTTCCCTTCCCTATAGGTTCCCTCTCACTATAGTTCCCCTTCACTACTATAGAATTCAAATTAGTTCCCCTTCACTACAATTCTCCCTTACTACTCACTCACTTATTCCTCCTCACTACAGTCATCTTCCCCCTTTTGGCATCATTAAAAAGAAAAGCTACAAATGATAAGAAAGCAACTAAAATATTATTAACACATATCCACTTGAGTAACAAACATGCATAGCCAAATAAATAAACAAAGATAAGAGTCTCTTTCTTGATCATACCATATAGTAGTGCCACAAAACATACAGAAAATATTTAGACTAGTATAAAAATTCCACAAAGAGAAAAGTAGGGAAGATTGGGATCCGAAAAAATTTAGATCTAAAGAGGAGCCGTCAAGGAATTTCATTGTCTCTTTAGTCTTCTAACAACTGAGAAATCAAATCAGCAATCCTTTGTTTCAAATCTTCCACTCTGGTATGAAGCTAAACATTCTCAGATCCGAGAGCAGCAAGGGCATCAGGTTCCACATTGGGTCTTTGAGAGTGCTAATAAAGTTGTGATCTCAAAAAGAAATTTTCAAACTCTTTTTCGGTAAGATTAAAAAGTACCTTTTAAAGCTCTGCAACACTATTCTCCTGAGCTACAATGAGGTTCGACACCACGTAAGTGGACCAACACCCTCTTGATGGGTACACACTCATACTTCTTAAGTGTGTTATGTGAAAATATTTGCTGCTTGGGTCTTTACACACAATTGCTGGCAGGTACATCTAAATAATCAAAAAAATATAGTGAGAAAGAACCCATAACCCAATCCATGATTGATATTTGTTCACTCACAACTCTTCACAATATGTTCAATCATAAGAAAAGACAAATTTATGGGAGCAAACTTAGAAAAGGCCTTTATTGTGAACAAATTAGCTATAGAGGCAATTGATCTACCTTGATATCAAGGAATGATAACCTTGTTTACCAATTTAAAAATCAGCTAATACTAAGGTTGCCTTTGTTTCTTCAATATCCTGACCCTATACAGGTTCTTTACATTTTTCCCTATCCCATCCAAAAATAACTCTGAGGCTTGGGCTTCATAATCAGTCGATATACCTGTAAATGGATCTCTAGTATTTTACTCAGGTTGAATGCATTCAAGGTGAAATCCATACCATTCACTAAGGAAATAAGAAAATCTTTTGATTTTATAATTATGAAACCTCCATAAAAATCTCGAACCTCTTACTCATACAAAACTACAAAACTAAAGGAGGTTTAAAAAAGTATGTCCAACCTTGGGGACCGACCATAGCTAAACGTTCATCTATCCCTAGCATCATGGCTACATATGGATCAAATACACAAATATTTAGCACCTTTTGGTTTATTATCTTCTCACTCTGTATCTTAATGTTTGGACTAGGTGTTGAAGGTTTGACTGTTTTTCCCCTCTTTACACTGCGACCAGGTCCTTCATCCTTCACTTCAGTGTGTTATTGTTTTCCTTATGTTGTATCTTTCTGGTTTTGTTGCACCTGTTACTTTTATTTTGTTCCTTTCTCTTTAAGACTCCTTTCCAAGGTCTAAATCCTCCTCAATTGTCTAGGGTGTGTCTGCCTCTTCAATGTTTACTACAGCAGCAGGATCATTAGGTTCGTCTTTAACAATAATAGAGCAACCTTCTCCTCTTGACTATTTTTTTTTATTTTCATATTATATATATTTCCCCACTTTCTTTTCCTTTTGTGCGGTAAGAGTCTCTTTCTTGGAATCTTTGGATATCTTTTGAAATAACCAGGTAAGATGAGAGAAAGCCACTGTCAAGGGGACATTATGATTATCATGGCAAAATAAGATGGGTATCCTCTTTTCTGATTCCTTGTCATAACTAAAAACCTAAGTCATTATGGCATCTTTCTAGACCCACCTAGAGAGATAAGCCTATATAATTCTACAAAGGTAAATGTAAAAAATAATGAATCAGTTAGAATTAAAAAAGGTATAATATGAAAATCCAACTACATATCCACCCAGAAACTAGTGTCACAGGGTACAAGCTTCTATGTATAAGAAATACATAACTGAAGAATACATGAGTCTCAAGTGTATTGAATCCTCAAGTAGGATATAATACATAGATAAAAAATTTTGAGCATCTGCCTAATGATAAACAACTATGTCAACTCTTTAATTACTCAAGCCTTGGACTTGATCTGAAAGAAACTGATCAAATTACATCGTACTCTACATCTACACAAGTGTATAAAATAAAGGGAGTGAGTACCAGACAAACAACGGGTACCCAGTAAGTATTCCTAGCCTTGCGCTAAAACAAAATGGTAATGATCTATAAACTACTCCAATCATTCCCAACCACAATCCTCCAGTCCCTAAGCTATAAATTAGTACAACAGCAATAGTTTATAATGAAGGTAATAATAGATATAAGGCATGTCGGTGATAATAGTGATAAAAACTACAACAAAAACTAATAATGAATCAGCAAAATTAGAGTGTCCACTACAATCGAATCTAAGTCCATACTAGGATATTATTAACAAGACATTACCAATCAACTCAGTGATGTATCAATACTCAAGTTAAAATACCCAATTCATATCGAACATGAAACCTCAAACTTAGCCTATTCGAAGGTGGCCTCCCTCTTGAGCCCATTTCACAACTCATGGGATGAAACCTCATTCATTGTGCTAAGGTTTCATAGGTGGAGTCCATAAAACCACGATTAGTCTCCATTCTACAAGTCTACCCACAGTAGGAAGGCTACATCTAATACAACCGAGAAACATACTCGTGGATTGATATTAATAATACTAAGACAAGGAAATAATCTAATAATATTAGTCCCAACCATCCCATAATACCAATCTCATCTAGATCCATTATTTCTTTTCAACTAATAATCATTAAAGGATTTATGCCTTTTCATAGCACTTCTCATTATTTTCAAGAAATATTCATTTCAATGTCAAGAGCATAAAACTCATTTATCCATCTCGGGTTCATAATATTGTTAAAACAATAGTGAAAATAGGACAATTTAATAATATATAAATGAGTAAGAGGCATATTCTATGATAGGTATGCTCACGAAAAAATCATGTAAGAATACAAGGTCATAGAATGCAATACAAGTCTATCTCATGTACCTTGAAAAGTAACAAAAACCAAACATCGTTCATATTGCTCTTTTATGCCATATTAATATCACACAATATCAATGCTACAATAAGTAATCAACTCACCATAAACATCTGCCACTATCCGATATGGTCAGGACCGGTTGAGGGGTAGCTAATCTGTGTACAACCTGCACCTCAGAGTCAGCTGGCAAGATCAGGTCATTTAGTCACATTAAATTTAACTGGAAATACTAGATGATTCTATCATATTAGACTCAGCTTCAAGGATGGTAAGATCTTATCACCTCAACTCTCGATTGAAAAGATCGAGTACCATGTTATCATCAAAATCTCATAGGCCCGGACTCAAGTAGCCAAATCCAACAATAATAGGATTATGAAAATTAAGGGGAAATATGACACAATGAAAGTGAACAAATCAACAACCCCCACATGGCAAACTATCAATCATAATATGAATCATGGCAGTAAGGTACACACACGGGAATAATCATCAAACAATACCAAAAAAATGCATAAAACCCCATCCGGATAACACAACAATTATACAATGACGCAACTCAATAGGGGATAATTACACCAAATCATTAGCATTATTTTATTCCTTGATTTTAACCTTCATGCTTGACTCTAGTGCCCGGGTGAACGTTAATCACTTCACCCACCCAAGGACCCCCCAAATAATCTCCATTACTCCAAATTTCAAGTAAAAAATTCATTATAAGGATCCACAATATTTTGTAATAGTATCAAGCCTCCAATCATCTTAAACGAAGTAATATCCAATTAAGTTGATGCCTTCTCTTTGTACTGAGCTTACGAGTCTGCCAAATCTATTAAATAATGAATTTCTCATAAGAAATCATAATAAATAATACCTATATTGGAATAATTTAGTTTGGGTCTAATATTTCTCCCAAAATCCAATGCCAAAAGAACCCTTTTCGAAATTGGGAAGTTCTTATAAAATTCAAGTCACCCAGCTTGAGGATTCTAAATATCAAGCTTAATTCAAAAACCAATCTCAATTTTATAGTCAAAAATATTAATTTATTCATAAAAAGTATGGATTATAATATTCAAAGTGATTCTTGCAAATCATAAGAAATAAAGATGGAATCCCATAAATAATGAGTATTTTGGTTGGAAATCTTAACAAGTGTCTTGAATCTTTTACAATCTATTACTTGAATCTTCTCGATGATAAAATAATATTCTAATGTGATTATTAAGAGTTTAAAAACATGAAAATAAGGTTAAATTCATGCATGACTTATATATTAGTTAGGGAGTATGTAAAAGTCCTGAATTGCCCTTCATTAAAAAGTATGGAAAACCTAGAATTTGCCTAAGTTTGGACTCACAACCACTATAAAAGGAATCAATAAACCCCTAAATAGTCTCATTTTCATTCTCCATCATGTTTGAAACATGAATACCTCTTTCTGCTATACTTCCTTCAATCAAATGATCCCTAGAGAATTCAAGAGTATCTTTGTCATTTTTACTTACTAAGGTACCAACTTTCTTAGTGGGTATTTGCTTAGCCTCACAAAACCCACGGCATTTTTTCAACTTGATCAACTCTTATATTTCCTTTTGGCTGACTAGGAAATTTCTTATTTTTATCCCCTTTATCAACCTCCATTGTGTCACTAGAAACCTTTGAGTGTGCCACCACATCCTTGTTCATCACCCTATTAAGTTAAACTCGGAGAAGCTTCAGACCCCTTTTCCAAAAGGATTTTTTTGAGATAGGAGTTTTTTTTATGTTTAGCAGAAATGAAAGACAACATCAGTGATGTGGAAGGTAGAGGAAGATTTCCTAGTATTGAAGGGACCGGAGAATCGCCAGTCAATGGAAAGAGGGTTGGAGGTTGAAAAGAGGTCATAGGTAGAGGAGAATAGGGATTTGGTTGAGATATGTTCATAGTTTTTTATGGAACTCAATGAGGTACAAAAAGGATGGGTGAATTTGAGTTTGAACCATTTTTTAAGGGATCATCCAAGGAAAGAGAAAAATAGGCATGATAGAAAATGATTAATTGGATTGTTCCAGAAGTATATATCTAAGAGGTGTGTCTGAGTAGGATAGAGGATAATGATTCATGGGAAATATTTTTACTATGTCATTTGACAAGAGAGACAAAATAATAATGTGGAACTTTACAAAGCCTAAGTATTTAAAGGTAAAGTTTATAGGCACATACCTAAAGAGACAAGGTCTCCCTGAAAAAGTGATTGCCCTTATAGATACTAAAGAAAGTTATTATCTTGGTCCATCTATTAAGCTCATATGATTATATACCTACAATGGTAGTGTATATCTCAGAAAGGTCATATTTATTTAGGTTGGTAGTAATAGAATGCTTTCATTATCTAAAACAAAGAACATTTCCCACCAAAAGATCAGTCTAATAATACCACTCACTAGTAAATAGTGCAATACTTCTTCGTGAATCTCCAATATTTAAATATGGAACGTCATCAAAACGAATAGGAATAAAATGGATATAGCTCCTATATAAACTATTAGGAATATCATAGAGAAGAAGTCGAGACCTAACAAAAGAAATAATCCTGAAGTATTGTAAAAGACTGGGATGAGAAACAAAATAGAATGTACCAGATTTTTAGCTTGTACAACCATCAAACCATATACCAAAGCAAGGCTCATAAAAATAAAAAGTATCATATTATGTCATCCTTCCCCGAAATGGAATTTTAATGCTAAAGCAAGAACTAGCATGAAAGTCGATCTATTACGACCAACTTAGTTGTTCCTATTTCATTTTATCTTCCAAGCCCTTCTTAGAAACAACTCACTGAGTTACTTAAGGAATCTTAAATCTCTCTCGACGTCGAGAATTGTTCATGTGTCCAGGTCGATTAGAGGTTCGGCTTCCTTTTCCCCCACCTTTTATCCTTCTAGACCCCTAAAAAAATTAAAATATAAAAGAAAGAAGAAAGATTGGGCCATCTCTCCCAAGAGAGGCCTTCTTTTCTCAGATTAGTAGTCTTCTGCTTCTAGTCGACTACTCTATGATGGGCTGCCCTTTTTTGTTAGATCTGTTCATTCCTCTACAACTGCCCCAGTAAGTAATAATTAAAAATGAATTTTTCTCTCCCATTGGGTGAGTTACTTCGTTCCTCTCCCTGTTGGTCGATTTCCCCCTCTATCACTCCCTTTTTCCAACAAAATGAGCCTCACAGGCTTATCATTAATAAGGAAGGAAAGGAAATAATCTCAATTTGATAAAAAATCTAGTCCGATGGTTGTTCTCCACTAACCACAAGGATATAGGGACTCTTTATTTCATCTTCGGTATCATTGCTGGAGTGGTATGCACATGTTTCTTAGTTTTGATTCTTTTGGAATTAGCACAACCCAGTGATCAAATTCTTGGTGGGAATCATCAATATTATAATATTTTAATATAGCTCGCACTTTTTAATGATATTTTAATAATGGCTCGCGATGATATGTGGATCTGGTAATTGATATTTTTCGGTTCTGATAGGTGAACCTGGCATGGAATTTCCATGATTAAATTATATTTCATTCTGTTTGTTGTGTCCAAGTATCTTGCTTTTATTAAGCTCATCCTTAGTAGAAGTGGGTAGCGACACTGGGCGGACGGTCTATCCGCCCTTAAATGGTATTACTATCCATTCTGGAGGAGCAGTTGATTTAAGTTAGATAGTATCTCAAGAGGCTAACCACAGTTGATTTAAGTTAGATAGTATCTCAAGAGGCTAACCACTGATACCTTCCATCATTTTTAGGGAGCCTTGATTAGTCCTGGCTTCAATCTGTTCCTCCTAAGGATTTCTCTACTTATTGCTTTGGTATTCTACAATCTGATCCTCTATACTGCAAAATTTCATGCTAACCATCCCATTTTCAACATTGTCTCTCAAGAAGTAATGTCTGGTATAAATGTGATTTGTATTCTTGTGTTGAACTAGGTTCTTTGCTATGTTGAGAGCACTGTTATTTTCAGAAAATAGAGGGACACAGTGAATCACTACACCAAATCCTTCCACTTGTTTTTTAATCCAAAATAGTTAAGCACGCATGATATTGTATCCACATACTATACTTGTGTAATAGAGAGTAACTAATTATTTCTTCTTGGATCCCCATGAAATTAGTGATGACCCAAGAAAATGAGCCATTCTAAATATACGTTTTTATCCATTAAGTACCTAGCATAATCTATGTCTGCATATCAAACAAGCTTGAAATTGTCACCTAAAGGACCAGATCCCCTATACCCTACAAATACATGAGAATTCATTTAGAATCTTTTAGATGAGACTCTTTTGGACATGATTGAAACTAAGAATACATACCCATATTGAACACAATATCAACTTTGGTAGTTGTCAAGTATATTAGTGACCCAATGATTTAGCGATACTTGGATTCATTCATAGGGGAACCAAAGTGCATTAATAGGTTTGGCATTTTCTACTTCAAACCGCTCAACAACTCCTTTGTGTACTTTTGTTGACTAATATAGTACCTTCTTTCTTGCTTCATTTGTAACCTAATAAAGAAACAAATTCCCATCATACTCATCTCTACTTCATTTCTCATGATCTTGGTAAACTACTCACAAAATAAGCTCAGAGTGGATCCAAAGATGATATCATCCATATAGGCCTAAACAGTGACTAGATTCCTTCCTCATGTTGTAAGAAATAGAGTGCTGTCTATTTTTCCCTTTTAAATCCATCATTTAGAAGAATCTTTGACAGTATCTCATACCATGTCCTTGGAGCTTGCTTCAGTTTATATAATTCCTTGTCTAACATATAGACATGATTTAAAAGATCATGATATTTAAAACCCAAAGGTTTCTTAACAAATACTTGTTCCTTAAGGTAACCATTAAGAAAGTCCCTCTTTATATCCTATTGAAATTATTTGAATTCCATATGAGATGCAAAGGCTATATGAAATCTATTACTTCCATCTTTGCCACAGGTGCAAATGTTTATTATATTTTATTTCTTCTTCTTGATTGTATCCTTGAACAACTAATCTGGAATTGTTCCTTGTAGTGTTTACAACCTCATCCAGTTTGTTTCTGAACACCTACCTGGTCCCTATAACAATTCAATCAGCAGGACCAAGAACCAAGTACAGACTTTATTTCTCTAGAATTACAAGAGTTTTTCGTACGTGGAATTTATCTAGTCAACATCATTAAGTGCTTTCTTAATATTTTTGGTTCAATTTGGGATAAGAATGCAACATCTGCAAATAAATTCTTGGACTTGAATCTAGTTTGCATTCCTAAGTACAGAGGAGACATGAGATTCTCCAGGGGATGAGAGCTCTTATGCTTCTAGTTTGAGACCTTTAACCTGGACCGTGTTTCAAATAAACCTAATTCTATCATCAATTATTCTTTATTTTGCAAAGCATATGTTCTCAACCTCAGTATTGTCTGGTTGAGTTGGATTGGAAGACCAAGGTTGAACTTCTCCCTGCAATAATATTTTACCATCTAGGTTTTCATCAACTTTTTCTACCTTCTTCTTTTCAATGTTGACCTCTATGTCTATTTCATTAGATCCAATGTTGTGAAACCAAAGAAATTCTTCCACTAGCTTTATTTGGTCCCTTCTTTTTTTCAAATTTATCTCTTTCATCAAAAATCACCTACACTCTTTCTTCAACATATTGAGTTCTTTTCTTGAGATCCAATATGCTTTACTAGATGATGAATACCTAATGAATATTCCTCCATATCTTCTTGGGTTGAACATTCCCATAAGATCCTTCCAATTTTTCGGAGTAAAATACTTCCATCTAAAGACTTTCAGATAGGGAAACTTTGGTTTCTTAAGCATAGACTAATTCATATGGAGTTTTACAAAGGAGATACCTGGTCAAGCACCTGTTTGTGACATAACAGGTAGTGTTGACAACTTTAGCCCAAATACTCATGCACGCACCACTTTCAATTAACATGTTTGAGCTATGTCTTTAAGAGTTCCATTCTTCCAATAAACAATATGATTCTGCTCAGGTGTCCTAGGAGTAGAGAAATTGTGATTATCATTCTCAATAAAGAACTCATCAAACATGGAATTGTCAAATTTAGTTCCATTATCTTACATGATACTTACCAACTTATTCCCAAGATTGACTTGAATTTTCCTAGCAAAGGCCGAGAAGATATAGAAGGTTTCATCTTTGCTCTTCAAGAACAAAGTCCATGTGAATCTAGAGAAATCATCAACAATCACTAGAATATATTTTTTCGACCCTCTTGGAAATCTTCATGGGTCGACATATGTCTATGTGAAGGATCTCCAATGGCCTTAAGGTGCTAAGTGTCCTTTTTGGTTTGAATGAAGAGAGGACCTTCTTTCCTTTGGTGTATGCATTACAAACTTTGGTATTCTCAACCTTGATCTTAGGTAGATCTCTCACAAGGTCCTTTTTGATCAATTGTTCAAAAGAGAGACACTCGCATAACTCAATCTCTTGTGACATAGATTATAGTTATCATTGGTGGCACCGAGACATGTAAAGTTTCTCCTAAAATCCGAATTCAAGTTATAAATATGCATATTCTAGAACTACTTGTCAATCAATAAAATTTCATAATTTTGATGTTGGTGACAATGCATGAATCAGAAAGAAACTTCACTTCATTTCCCTTGTCACATATTTCAGCAACACTCAAAAAGCTATATTTCAATCCATTTACATAATAAATATCTTCAATTGCATGAGAAAGAGATTTCCCAATATTTCCAACACCAAGAATCTATCTTTTATTTCCATCTCCATAAGATATACTACCTTCTTGAACTGCTTTGAGTGGGAGAAAATTTTCAATTCTTCCTATCATATGTATTGAGAAACTACTATTTATGAACCATATATTGTTGCCTCGTTTCATTTCCACTTGAAATTAAGGTCATTTTTTGGATTTAGAAACCCATATTAGTTTGGGTTCCTAGTAACAAGATAGTGGATGAATTAGACCCCTTTTAGTCTAGGCACGGAGTTTAGTACGAGCATTTGAAGGACCGGGTTCTTCTGAGTCTTTGTTACTTTTAGCATGCTTTTAATTTTCTGAGACATATTTATTATGAGGCTTTTAGGGAGTATTTTTCTTTCTAAAACCAATTCCTTCCCCTAGATTAGGCCTAATATTTCTAATGTATCCAATCTTACATAACAAATAGTCCAATAAAGAGATTTCTTAAGGTCAACCTTGATTCTATTTAGGTTCTCCTCCAATTCCCCAGTTCTCTCTAACATCAGGTTAAAATCCAGCTTGATTTTATCTTTTACTTTCAAGATTAAAGAACTCATTACATTTTTTTTTCATTTTTGTTATACCCAGAATCTGGATTTGTTTTAATTTAGACTAAAAAGACAACATTTTCAAGATAATTCAGAAACTTTACAGAACATTATCATCCTTCCTTCTTCAGATCTAGAGAGTTCATCAATTGTAGATTCCTTCTCTTATCAGTGTATGATTTGCATTAATAAGAACATTAGGAAGAGATTTGAGTTGCTTTCTAGAGTAGTATTTCAAGTTCTTTTGGATGTCATTAAAAATAACCTCATCATCATCTCTTTCATCATTAGATTTGTCCTTGGGTGTTAAACTTTCATCGCTTGCAATCCAAGGCCATCATGGATACATCTTTAGCTTTTTTTCTTTTTCTTTTTCTTCTTCAGATTCACTAGATGAATCTCCCCATATAGATAGGGCTTATCTAACTAGTATTTTATCTTCCTTCTTCCTATTCTTGTCAGTAACTAGTCTCCTCTTATGTCCCTTATCCTAATTAGTCTTGGTGTATTCCTTGTAATCCATCTTATGAAGAGGACAATCCTTCACGGAGTGCCCGGTTTTACTGCATTTATGACAACAGTCATTCCCTGTAGCATATTTTAAAGCATTATTTCCTTTAACATACTTACTTGAGTTTCCTCTGTTGAGGAACAACCCATTTCTTCTGACAATCTTATGGAAAACTTTAGCCAAATATGACATATCTTCATTTTGTTCACTCGACTCACTCTCAGAAGACTTGAGAACAAGATTTTTTTTCTTTCCTAGGCTCTCTGCTCTCTTGAACTGATTGCTTCTTTAGTTCATAAGTCTTTAAGTTTTCAATCAATTCACAATAGTCATCATCTGAAGGTCTTTTGCCTTTGATATAACATTCATTTTTCTTTTCCACGATAGTGGTAAGATTCCTAGGATCTTCCTTACTAGTTTGTTTTTCTTAATTTCTTCCCTAACATATTGAAGTTCGTTAATAATAGAGGTGAACGTAGTATGCATCTCTTGAAAAGATTGGCTTTTATTCATTTTGAAGAGATGATATTGAGTACTAAGCATGTCTGATCTTGGATTGTTTGACTTGACTAGCTCCTCCGTGATCCGTTTGAAAAGTTTTCCAGATTTTTTTTTTGCAGTTTCATATGCTGAGATATAATTATATTCATCAAAACCGATCCTACACACCAAATTTTTTTTTCCTTAAAATTATTCTCGATCATCTTCCTGTCAGAATCACTATACTCATTTTTGGACATGGGAACAGATTTGGTGATCTCTCGTTATGTCATGGCTTTGATGGGTACATGCATGCCATCACAGATGACGTTCCATAGTTAATTGTCATCATCCATAATGGAATCGTGCATCCTTATCTTCCATAACCTATAGTGCTGACCAGTGAATTTAGGTGGTTTTGTAGTTGATTGCCCTTCTTCGAGACTTGGTGGATCAGACATCAAAATCATTTCTTTCTAGGTGTTAACCTTTTAGAAAGTCCCCTTTTTATACCAATTGAAGGTCTAAGTGCATCCACAACCAATGTTTTTAGACTCGGCTCGGCAAGCGACTCGGCCGAGCTTAGGGGTCGGGGGTCAATGGGTTCGACCGGTTGAC
>JBDJHY010992664.1:0-14426 GCA_039654485.1 Withania somnifera
ACTTTGGTCAACGAATACTTACTTTAGGCGCTAATATAGGAACTTTGAGATATTTCTCAATAGAATCGCCAGGGATCCAGACTATCAGTCCCAGCAAGTCATAAATGACTTGGGGCAACTGCTGAAATACTCTACGATGCAAGACATCGCGTATTTATCATAAATTACCATGAGGATCATTACAGCTTTTGGCTACTCGACTTTCTCTATCTACGGACTTAGTGAAATCCTCCATTTCATATATCATAAAAATGAATGATCCTTCTGGGTCAATACACCAGCTAAGTCCCCTAAATGACCGCTCACCGATTACCCACTATCAGGAATAGATTAATTGAGGGAAAGATATTAACTGAATTTTGTATTTGAAAAAGATTTCCGTCGAGATCTCTAAAGTAGAAGGTTAGATACCATAAATACAATTTTTAAAACTATCTACCCATCTCCAACTAGATTTTCGAAATGCACTCATAGACAGGGAATATCCTCAACGTTAGTTTTTATTCTTTCTAAAATTTGATATAAATGGAACATGATCTAAAAGAGTCGAGGTAAATATTTAGAATGTTCCCTTTTCAGTATCATTCTTCGAAACAAATTTGATAGTTAAAAACAACTTCTGCTCATTTTAGTAAAAAAGATAATCTTATTTTTTAATTTGATCATAAACGATTTCAATGATCTAAAATAGATAAATACACCAAACAACAAATCTAATTTCTTTATGAGATGGATAAAAATGATTAATGTAAAGTAAGATTTAAATTTGTATTTTTTTATCTGATTGATAAAATCAAAAGAATAGGGAAGGTTTTTCATCAATTTACAATAATAGAATATCAACTCCTATCAACCAATCAAATTTATTGAATAATTAATATTAATAATCTAGATTCTAATATCGATAAATTAATTTTAATTAGAAAAAATTACCCTCATGGTCATTTATGATAAATACTTAATATTTTGCATTTTAGAGCATTTCAATAGCTGCCCAGGTCATTTATGACTACTGGGACCGGTAAATCGAATCCCTAGTAGCTCGATTGAGAAATATCTCAATTTGCCTATTTTAGAGTCTAAATTAAGTACTCATTAACCAACATTAATTTTCTTTCAAGACAAGATCGGAATTAAATTTTGGCAGTTTCATTAGCTCCAAAATGCCATAGAAAGTCAAGATTGACCTTAAGTTTGTGTTTCAGAGTTTTCGTTTTCAATTTATCCTGGTTTGTGGTTTTAGTTAAGTTTAAGACCTAATGTGGAGCTTGGATGATATTTTGGTGTTCAATGTGTCGAATCAAAATTCTAATGCTTCCATCAGCTTCGAAATGGTGAATTTAGGCTATTTTGACTCTTGGTATGCTTCCAAGGTATTCGTGCTCGATTTGAGTTGTTATGTGGAAAGTTAAAAATTTTATAGTTTTGGCTAAGTCTTGGTTGGGGGTCATTTTTGCTAAAATGACCTTTGATGTCAATTTCGTTGATTCAGTTGAGTATGCAATATGTTTTTGACATAGAATATATAATTGGTTTTTCAAATTTGGACTTAGTTTTGTTTCTGAACCTTGGTTGAAATTCTTGAGCTTGTTGTTATTTTGATACAAGAACAGACCGATTTATTGATCAAAGTACCAATTTATTGATGACTAATAAATCATACACATTACTGATAAATTAACAAGTGCCGATAAATCCATTGTTTAACTAATTAATTTGTACCTGCATAGTATTTTCAGATCTAGACCATTTTTTAAATGTGTCCTTATGGGCCATTATGCTAGAGCTTGCCCTTAGAGGGGCATTATTCATCCTTTTCCTTGGTCTATGCATCCTTTGAGATCAGTGCATCAGCCGGCTAAAGGGGGGAACATGGTGGTTATCGTGGTGGTGGCAAGCATAGTAGGGGCAGTGGTTATGGTAGTGTCGTTATAGAGGTGATCATCAGTTAAATCCTATTCCTGCTCGACCTAAGGCAGTGGCCTCGAATGCTTTTATTACAGGTTTGATTTTTGTGGTCTATACCTGCTTCAGATTTATTTGTCCTAGGGTTTACTTGCTCATATGTGTCATCCTATTTTACACCTAGTTTGGGGTTGCCCAGTGATATGTTTGATGTATCTATGCATGTTGTTACCCCTGTAGGGGATTTTTTTAGTAGTTAATTGGGTGATCCGATTGTGTATGATTTTGATTAGTGGACTAGACATTTGGGATGACTTAATGTTTTTAGACATGGTTGACTTTAATGTTATATTGGGTATGGATTGGTTGTCCCCTCACCATTCGGTTTTGGATTGTTATTCCTAGATCGTTACCTTAGAGGTACCTGGTTCATCTCCAGTTGTGTGGAAGGGCTTCTAGTAGCCGCCTTATCGACAGGGTTTTGTTTCTTGCCTTCTGGCTAAAAGGTTAGCAGGTAGAGGGTGTTTATTGTATTTATCATATGTTCGCGATATTTAGGTCGACATTCCTACTCCTGAGTCTATTCCTATTATTTCTGAGTTCCTTGATGTATTTTCCACCAACCTACCAGGCTTACCACCATAAAGGGATATTGATTTTCCTATTGACTTAGAGTCAAGCACTAAGCCTATTTCTATTGATCCATATAATATGGCTCCTACAGAGTTGAGAGAGCTGAAGGTTCAGCTTCAATATTTACTTGATAAAAGTTTGGTTTGTTCCAGCATGTAACTTAGGGTACGCCGGTTCTATTTATGAAGAAGAAGAATGGTACCATGTGAATGTGTATTGATTATCGGCAATTGAAAAAAGTCATAGTGAAGAACATATATCCTATGTGGAGAATTGATGACTTGTTTGATCAACTTTAGGGAACTGCGGTGTCCTCTAAGATTGACTTCAGATCTAGTTACCATCACTTGCAAATTAGGACAAGGGATATTCCTAAGAAAAGATTCAGGACCTGTTATGGTCACTATGAATTTTTTGTTATATACTTTTGTCTGACTAATGCTCCAGCAACTTTCATGGACTTAATTTATAAGGAGCTTAAACCCTACTTGGACTCATTTGTTATTATTTTTATCAATGATATTTTGGAGTATTCATGAAGTAAATATGATCATGAGAAGAACTTGAGGTCAATTCTTCAAACACTGAGATAACATAGGCTTTATGCCAAGTTCTCAAAGTATGAGTTTTGGTTGGAGTCCATTGAAATTTTGGGGCATGTAGTGTCCAAGGCTAGGATTAAAGTTGACCAACAAAGATTCAGGCGGTGCATGATTGGACGAGGCCGACTTCTATTTCTGAAATTTAGAGTTCTGTGGGTTTGGCTGGATGTTATTGACATTTTATTGAAGGGTTTTCATCAATTACAGAATCTTTGACTAAATTGACCATGAAGGATGTTGACTTTAGCACTATCATTGACCTAGCAGGTGGAGGATCACGAATTCTCCGTGTATTTTGATGCTTTTAGTATTTTTTGGAATATTTTTTGATGCAACACGGTCAAGTGATTGTATATGATTCGATGCAACTGAAGGTCCATGAGTGTAACTACCCCACTCATGACTTAGAGTTGGCGGCAGTAGTGCTTGCACTTAAGATCTGGAGGAATTACTTGTATGGAGTCCAGTCTGAGATATTTAATGACCATCATAGTCTTCAGTACATTATGATAAGAAGGAGTTAAATTCTAGGTAGTGAAGGTGGATTGAGTTACTAAAAGACTATGACATTTCCATTCTCTATCATCCGGTCAAGGAAATGTTTTGGAGGATACCTTGAGCTGGAAGGCGGTCAATCTGGGTAGCTTAGAAGGCTTGTCTGTTTTAAAGAGACCATTGGTGGTGGAGGTTCAATCGTTGGCTAGTCGGTTGTCTAGGCTTGACCTGTCAGACTCTAGATGAGTTTTAGCATGTCTTGAGGCTAGATCTTCCTTGATAGATCAGATTCGATAGCTTCGGTTCAAGGATAAGAGTTTTGTTGCTCTTCGTAATCAAGTATTAATTAGAGAGGCCGTCAGGGCTTCTATTAATTCAGATGATATTCTTTGGTATGATGGTAGCAATTATGTAGTACAAGTTTGTGACTTGGTGCTGTTGATCTTGCATGAGGCTCAGAATTCCAGGTATTCAATTCATCCTAGTGCAACCAAGATATATCGTAAAGATGAATATTGCCAAGTATGTGTCTAAGTGCTTAAACTGTCAACAAGTTAAGTATGTACATGACAACCAGGTGGTTTTATGCAGAGCCTCCTTATTCCATCTTGGAAGTAGGAACGGGTGACTATGGACTTTGTTTCTGGTTTACCTCAAACTAGCAGAGGGCATGATACTATTTAGCTCATTGTTGATGGCTGACCAAGTCAACTCATTTTATTCCTACTCACTCCTCGTATAATTCTAAGCACGTGGCTCAAATTTATATTTCCGAGGTAGTTCGATTGCACAGTGTTCTTGTATCTTCATTTCTGATAGAGGGACCGTCCGGTCGAGGAAGACACTTGGGAGATCGAGAGTGAGATGCAAAAGCTGTATCCACAACTATTTGAGATATCAGGTACATTCTCTTCCCATTTGTTTTATGCTTTTACTTGACTTTCATGGATCAAAGTCCTTTCAGTAGTAGATGTTGTGATGACCCTTATGGTCATTTATGATAAATACATGAAATTTTGCATTGTAGATCATTTTAATAGCTTCTCCAAGTCATTTATGACTTGCGGGGACGGGTAGTTCGGCTCGCTGGCAGCTTGGTTAAGAAGTATCTGAATTTTCCTTTTTTAGAGCCTAAAACAAAGTACTCGTTGACCAAAGTGAACATTCTTTCAAGATGAGATAAAAATTAAATTTCTTAAGTTCCTTTAGCTCTAGAATGCCAAAAAAGTCAAGATTGACCTTTAGCATGTGTTTCAGAGTTTTCATTTGTATTTTATTTTCATTTGAGGATGATAGTTAAATTTATGTCCTAATGTTGAGATTGGGTGATATTTTGGTGTTCGGAGTGTCGGATTGGAATTATGATGCTTCCATCATCTCTGAAATGATGAATTTAAGTTATTTTAACCCTTGATATGCTTCCCAAGGTGTTCGTGCTTGATTTGAGTTGTTATGTGGAAAGTTTGAAATTTTCTAGTTTTGGCAAAGTCTTGATTGGGGGCCAAATTCACTCAAATGACCTTCGATATAAATTTTGTCAATTCCATTAAGTCTCGGATATTTTTTTCACATAAAATACATAATTGGTTTGGCAAATTTGGAATTTTTTTCATTTCCAAACCACTAGTTGAAATTCTTGAGTTTGCTAATTTTTTGATACAGGCATAGACCGATTTATCGGTGATTGATAAATTGGGAACTTTACCGATGAATCGGCAGTGCTGATAAATCAATCATTTTATCAATAAATCGGTACCTGCACTGTATTATCTAGTATCCTGCATATGTCAATTTATCAATATTTAGTTCGATAAATTTGTGCCTTCTACAGTTGCCAGTCACCAAGGGAATGCCAATTTATCGATCCAAGTTGCCGATAAATTGGCACCTGAGCCTTATTTCTTCAGTTTTAAACCCATTTTGGGTTAATATTTCATCAACTTTCCTTTGTTTTCTCCCTAAATTTGGTGCAAATTGTCTTGGAAACTTCCCCAAAATCCATAGAAAAGTCCTTTGAAAATCTCATACGTCATCCTCACATTCGGTATGTAATTTCATCCATTAAATTTCATTAACTTTAGAGTTTTTATTCATCAATGTGCTAGTCATGATTCCTTGATTCCTTTACTTATATCTAAAGTTATGTGCTAAACCCTTGCTCTTTAGGGTATTTATACATCGTAGTAACGCTTCCTTTTTCTAATTCAACGTACAAATTCATAATGGTCGAATCTTTTGCCCAATTAATGCTCAATCTTCTCTATGTTTTTCAAAGGTCTTCCCTTACTCGATTTGTGCTCAATTTTTTAGCCTGGATTCCTAGTAACTTTGGGAACTCCATGGAGAAGTTTATTTTTAGTTTTGACAAGCAGACCCTGTAGGCCCAATTTAGGCCCGATTTTAGGCCTGGTCCAAAATTTAGCATAATTTATACCATTAGACTCGTATTGACATACAAATTACTTTTAAGCAAGTTTTAGAGCAATCAAAATTCATTTGATATCAGTTGAAAAAATATTTGTGAGCTTACAGTGCTTTATCGTCGAACGATAGGTACGCTACGTTGGGCTATCTCTGGGCTTATAACATTAATAACTGTACTAAATAACATCCGTGGGCTGGATAGCTAGGTGGTTATAGTGACCCTGTACTGTTCTTTCATCCGTTTCCTTATTTGATACATATTTAGGCATCCGAAATTATATGGTGCTTATGACTTAGGCTTTGCCTATTAGCACTTGTTCGGGCATAGGTGGTTGTTATTTCATGTATAATGAATTGCTGATATGTTTTGCATGCATTATACAAGTGGTCGGGCCTTTGGCTCTGATGAGAGTGCATTAGAGCTAGGCCCATATCTCCACCTGATTATTGAGCCATGAGGGCTAAAGACTAGTTTTAGTAATAATGATAGATAAGGATATAAACTAATAAATTATAATATTCTAATAATAATATAAGCAAATGACAATTTTAATTGTTTTATACTCAGTATTGTATGGAGAACCCGGTAATACTATTTTTACTTGTTTTATTCCAGGCTTTACATCCTGGCACCAGGAATTATCATTTGACTAATTAATGCTAGGACTTGAGACTGACTCCGTTCGGCAGTGAGGATAGTCGCTGGTATTTGAGTCCGTTGTCGTACAACAGTGAGTACAACTTTTTGACACTTATCATATTATTGGTTGTGGAGACTTGATGATAATCGATCTATTAGGATATTGGTCATATCGTTATGCTGAGGTGTTTTGCACCAGACTTGCCGAGTAGGGCTTGATGATATTATGGATATGAGGCATGAAATGCCAGACTTTGAGACCTTTGAGGCTCTGTGATTTGGGGTATGCGGTTATGATGACGTTAGAGATTATACGTTGTGAGCGTACCTCCATGGACCTTGCTTCTGGGCTTTCAAGAGACACAGAGGGAGGAATATAGGATAGAGGAAAGATATATTGGGAATATTTATGGTAGCCTTCTATGGATTCTGCCTGCTGGACCTATGGGTACAGGAGGAGAAACGTACACAGGACTAGCTACTTCATGTGTTTGTATTTACTTTTCTACTCTTGTCTTCTTCAGTCTACCCTGGCTGAGATGTAAGGCCTATGCTGAGCATGACTTCTGTGTTCAAATTATTTATATTATTGTTTCTTTACTGCTTAGTTAGTATAGTGTTATTTATGAGATTTACTATTTAAATGGGTTATTATGCGTGGTACTCCCTTATTAGTTTTCCAATTTACTTGAGGTTACCGGTATACCGTCCATGTTCTCCTCCTGTCTTCTTTTGACTCCTATTTATTATCATTATTATTCACATATACTGTTGCATTGATTTTGGGTACGTTTTCCTTTATTTCCTGAAATCCTATTATGCGATTAGCTAGCAGTAGCTGCTCTACTTGTTGTTTGATCCTACTTGAGTAGCTAGCTCCCTAGATGTACTATTTGCTCATGTGACCATATTTATTGTATTCCATTATTTACTGGATGTATTCCATTGTTTGATCCCTACTTGATTACTATTTGCTCTTGGTTGTACTCTTAGGGCTACGAGGGGCAGTCTCGTTGGGTTACTTGTATGCCTGGTTGTACCTACTGGTAGTATGGGATGCCGATAGGTCTTGTTGCTAGCTAGGCCTTATTTACTATCTTCCTGGGGATGTTGGTTACTCTTTTTTTTTTACTCGCTGATAGATTAGCCTGTTATTAGTCTTATATTTCTCTTAATGATATTTCATTGAGCTAGTTACGTTGGAGCTCCAGGTACATGTCGCATTGGTCATTATTTTCTTATGGCTTAGGTCCTTTGCATTCAGATGCTGATAGTTGGATTTCCTTCATACTTGTTAGCTGCTACTGTGATTACTCCCTCTCTGCCTATTATTTGATTGCCCTTTACCTTATTTTGATTCTTAATATTTCTCGGTCGGTCTGTGATGCCTACTGGGTACATGTTGTGTTGGTACTCACGCTACAATTCTATATCTTTTTGTGATGTAGATCCTAGTACGAGTCAGAGGGCCAGCGTGATCACGTGGGATGTAGCAGAGTTGTTCGAAGATGTAGTAAGCAGTTGACGTTCTTGCTGACCAGTTCTCCTTCGAATACAGAGTTGCCCTTGTTTTTAGGATGGCTACTTCATAGTTTTTGCCCCGTTTTGGGTTGTAGTTTATACTATTCTGTATATAGATGCTCTACAATCACAATACCAGGTTCTGGAAATTTATTTTATGTTATGTATTTCTGTATCCCTTTTCCTCTTCTTCTTCTCTTTTCTCTTTTCTTTTGACACTTGGTACTGGCCCATCACTTAATGCTCTAGGCCGGGATTGGTCGTGTCTATAGGAGTGATGTAGATGCCATCACAACATGATTTTTGGGTCGTTGCATTACTTTGACTTAATTAGTGAATTAAGTCTAGTAAATATTTAAATATTTTTTATTTATTTTAAACATGCAATTTTGATTGTAGTTTTCATTATTTGTATTTTCTAACGAGAAACTTATTTTTATTTTTAAATGTTCAAGAGATGATATATGAATATGCTCTAAATAGTAAAGTAGAGAAAACAAAGTATATTGAATACGGGAGTAAAAATTTAACATAGCTACTTGTAATAAATTAATAACAACAAAAAGAATTATGGTAAAGTAAAAGAATGATAACCTGAAAGTTATGATAGAAGAAAACTAAAAATCATCTACCAAGAAGGTAACAACACGATAAAGACATATATTGCACATGAATTTGACGTCTATTAATATAAAAAGACCAATATAATAAGAATATATGTATGGTAATAATTGACCCCGAGATAAATATAATATTTATTTAAATAAAAATATAAATTATTATATTGCTATGTAATTGAATTGAAAATAGTTGAGTCAAACCAACGTGCCTAAAATAGTTATTACACACTTAGAAACTTACGTGTTCTTCACTTGAGTCATGAATAAATAAACTTTTAGCTCAAATTTCATATATACAATATATGAAAAAATTGAAATAAATAATTAAAAGATATTTGAATTATAATTAGAAATTAAAAAGGGACCGTTTTGGGTAATTTGGGACCACCTGTGAACTTCACCAGCGACTTTTATATTCACTCGAAGTAATTATGGTGATGGTTATATGTCTTTTTGAATAAGGTACATTTGTATTTTATTTTAGAACTTTATTTATGCTTATTATCATTCTAATTTTAATGAAAATCATTCATATTTGCGCTTTTCTTACTAAAAAGAGTCCTAATAGTGACCAATTTTGAAAGGAGAAAAGCGTATTTTATTATTTTTCTTGTATTAATTTTAAAAAATAAAATTATTATTAAATATTATTATCGTAATTTTAAGGAAAATCATCGATATTTTAGTTTTTCTTCTTTTACTATACAATTTAGGACTTCTTTTTTATCACAAGGAAAAAAAACGTACTATATTAATTTTTCATATATTTGTCTCTCGGCATATATTTTAGGGACACTTTAATAAAGACTTTAATTAATTTTAAACTCTTAAATATTATAATAATAATTAAATAATATTCATTTGAGGAGAATAGTAACAATTTTACTTATTACATAGGTTTATAATACAGGGTAAAAGTATAATCAACATTTGTCTCACTCAATAAAATTATGTCTCATGTCAACAATAAAACTATATACAAGAAAATATCATATATTTAACACTTCTTAATTTTAGTTAATATTATGAAAATAATTAAATAATAAGAGGAGTCTAACACTGATCAATTTTGGTGGGAGAAAAGCATGTTTTATTATTTTTCTTATATTAATTTTTAAGAAATAAAATTATTATCAAATACTATCATTACATTATTTTTCTTTCTCTTACTATATAATTTAAGACTTCTCTAGTAGATAGGCGTGGTTTTTTTATAGTCGTGCTAGAAATGCTAGTGATATGCTGACAGTGTTTGTTTTTTTCTTTTTGTAGTTTTAGTGAGTTGTATTGCATGAGTTTGTTTGTTTGTAGAATTATTCTTTGGTAGTCTTGTTATCATTACTTTCTATTATTTCATATACTATCTATTAATTCTATATTATGCTGTTTTTGAATATTTTTTTCTTATGCCAGGGATCTATCGGAAACAATCTCTCTACCTCACATCTGAGGTAGTGGTATGAACTATGTACAATCTACCCTCCATAGATCCCAATTTGTGGAAAAGTATTGGGTTTGTTGTTGTTGTTGTTGATTTTACCACAAAGAAAAAGTAAGCATACCAGCATTAGTTTTTCATTTATTTTTCTCTCGTCACATATTTTAAAACTCTTTAATAAAGACTTTAATTGATTTCAAAGTCTTAAATATTATTATAATAATAATTAAATAATACTTATTTAAGAATAATAGCAAATGACAATTTTGTCCATTGCATAGTTTTTTAATAAAGATAAAAAAACAATCAAAATTTATAAGGATATATTCTTTGCACGTGTGTCTCACATTCATTAATAAAATTATGTCTTATATCAATCAATAAAACTATATACAATTAAATATCATATATTTAAGACTTCTTAATTTTAGTTAATATTATAAAATAATTTTAATAACAAATAAAAAGATGATTTTAAGTCTTTTAATCATGTTGACTTTATGTTAATCAGAAAAAAATATTTTACTTATACGTTTCCCAATCAAAATATACCTGTCAACTATTTTTTATTAAAAGAAAAAACAACAAGTTAAAAGAGTTAAATAAAAATGAAATAATTTGTATTGATGTTTGGATTTAATACAACTTTATAATCTTGGATATTCAAATTTGAAGTAATATTATATAAAAGCTCGATTCAAAATTTAAATTTAACGAAATTCAACCTAGTACTTGACTTAATTATAAATTGAGTTCAAAATTTAGGTTGTCTCAAATTATATATCCTATTTTCTTTTTAATTTGTTTTAAAAAGAATGACTAAAGAGCTAAAGATCATGAGCAATTGTAATACAACACTTATCGATTTCTATTTAATATGCTTACATAATCACAACTATAATTAGATCTATAAACATGGCTATGTTTATATAGCCATAGGGATAAAATTTAAAATTTGGAATTTATCGATTCCACTAATGATTTCAAACTAATACAATGTTAATCACCAGCACACTAATAATTAAGGAGCAAATTAAATATAGTGAATAAAGTTTCATAACTAATATCAGTAGAATTATATTGATATTGATGTGTGAAAATACACTCTAAACATTATATATATATATATATATATATATATATAACAAACTAATAACAATAAAAATGTCACGATTCAAAATCTAATCGTGTTGTCACCTATCTTCCCACCTTGATAGGTCAGCCAAACCAACGACAAATCAACATTGAAACCAAGGTAAATGCGAAAGTAAGTAAAAGTAAGGATTTATAAGAAAAAATCTCAACTACAACACCCAAAACCAGGTTGCCATTGTGTACAAGTAACTATTGGAGTTGATACAAGAATACATAGTCTCAATACAGTTTTTAGTAAGTACAGATAACAAAAAAGTAAAGTAAAATAAAGATCTCTTCGGCAATTGAGGATGAAATGGTCAATTACCTCCAAATTCTCTAAGAATGCCCTGTGGACTGAAGCCGATAAAATGATCACGAAATCCTAGGCCCTGAACCAACATAAGAGTACAGAAAAGTAAGGAGTGAGTACGAATCCACGGTGCTCAACAACATCCTTGGCTGGTCTAAGTATAAAATAAAAATGGAACTCCAGACATCCAACCAAATATCCGATACTAATACCTGCACACAGTTTATATACATCAACCCAAAAAACAATCTCAAATATAAATATCCATATGTAATGGCCCTCGGGGCCATTTTCATGATTCACACAATTTCCTGCGTCTAGAGCATTCTTGTAACTGCCCCAAGTCGTATGTGACTTATTAGAATCAGTAGGTCAGTTCCTTGGTAGTTTTACAGTTTAAATTTCTTTAATTATTACTACTTTGGCCTTAATCACCTTAATGATCCTGAATCTCCTTTTTATCAATTCCGTTGAGTCTGGAATGTTGATTACACAAATATTTCATATGTGGGTTGTCAAAATCGGACTCTGTTTCCATTCCGAGTCTCAATTACTCAAATTGAGGCTAGCTAGGAGCCAAAGGGTCACAATTTTAAAGGCTAGTCCTAGTATGCATCATGATCGCGGGGCTGAGGGCCCAATCGCGAAGAGTGGCGGATAGGGGTCATGATTGTGTGGCTTGCTCCATGATCGTGTGACCTCTAGAAGGCCTATACAAAGTTTTTTCATCTCTTTCTCGATCATTTTCTTAAAAATTTCCAAATTCTCCATGAGAACTGAGTAAGTTGATGTCTATCTAAGGTTCCAAATTGAGGTTTTGATCCATGTAAACATGTTCTAGTTATTCTATACTCATTTCTACCGGGTAATTCTTCATTTTCTTTATTATAATAAGGTTTTCTATATTACATAAAGTTTCCGAGCTTGTTTATTTATTTTCAACTGTTAGTTTGAGCCCAACTTTGTATCATATAATGTGTGAACTGTGCTCCACGTGTTGGTATAAATATTTCATATTTGCCAGATATTAGGGTTTTTAGATCCATTTTTAGCTTGGATTTTGACCTCGCAATTATATAGCAATATGTGTCTTCTTTTAATCCCCTTGACTCATGGGTTACGTTTTTTCTAGATTCATACGGTGCCAAGCTGGTTCATGATTCTCAACCTCTTCTAATATGACTTTTGAGGTTTTCACCGGTACAAAGTAGGCTACGGTCTGCTTTCTTCAAACTAGTTATTAGTGTAGTATATGTATGGTAAAGTACAAGCTCGGGGCTACTAATTTGATCCCTTCTATGCTTATTCTTTTGGCCTTTTCACGACCCTAAAATTGAGTTGTGATGGCGTCTACATCTCATCTGTAGACAAGCCTAACCCTGGCTCGCAATAAGTAGTGGCGGGTTGGTAACAAGAACTGAAGAAAAATAAAACAGAGAGATGAAGAGAAGAAATAAAAAAAAAGGACACGAGAGCAAATGCATAATGAAAAAACTTCCAAAACCTGGTGTCATGACTTTAGATCATCTATATACATTAATACAAACTACAACCCCAATGGGCAACTACCAAAATGGCTATCCAAGGCCCGACTAGGATAGTTCCAGCAATGAAAGGACAAGTGGCCAGCAAGAAAGCCAACTGCTCACCCAATCTCCAGAAAATACCAGCTACTGTGCTTGATCACATCCATTCGAATAACCCGTACTAGGACCTACATCAGGAAAAGATGTAGAAATAAAGCATGAGTAGAAAAAAAAAAATAGGTACCCAGTAGGCATCATAGGCTGACCAACCATCAGTAAACATATATAAGGTAATGATAGATTAAAGTAAGTAAAGTGATAGCACATAATAAATAACCCTGAAGGGAAACTACAATAGTAGATAATGAGTGCAAAAATAAGGTAATCATCAATGTATACAGTATCGGTGAACAAGTAAAGAGAGTCCTCTAACAGAGTAGGTCACATGGACGCTGACTTGGTCACAAGAAAATCACTTCCACATATGGCACATTCTTGTAGTCCCAATGTTACCACTGTAAATAGGACCTAATAGAGTATGGTTAATGTTGGTAATGTAGCTACTGATATGACAATAATGGAGGTAAGGAAAGTATTCAATTATATCGAAGAACATAGATTTGATATGTTCCCTCTCTGGGATAGTCCCAAGTCAAGAGGGCTATAGATAAAGCACAAATACTTATCAACGTACACCCTTCTTGGGTTAATCTTGAGTCAAGAGGGCTATACCAGTGGAGATAATTACCAAAATGTTCCTTCTCTTGGATGGTCCTGAATCTAGAGGAACACATGGAGGACTTGAACCGCATACCATGCATAGAAGTACCGGAACACTTCCTCTATGGGATAGTACTGAATGGAGAAGGACCCATGAAGGACTCGAACCATATAAAACTACTCCCCTGGGCTATGCATCATGGTCCAAGAATTAAGACCTGGATTAGTAGGGTCCTTGGAGGGACTTGAACCCGCATGAGAAATGTAATGACCCTCATGGTCATTTATGATAAATACACATTGTCTTGCATCTTATAGAATTTCAGCATTTTCCCCAAGTCATTTATGACTTGCTGGGACCAACAGTTCGAATCCCTAGCGACTCGGTTGAGAAATATTTCAAATTCCCTATTTTAGAGCCTAAAGTTAAGTATTCATTGACCAAAGTCAACTTT
>JBDJHY010992774.1:0-24509 GCA_039654485.1 Withania somnifera
AGATGATGATGAAAAAGAATAGAAAGAAGGAGACGGCAAGGAGAAATAGAAGGAGAAGGACAAGGACAAGGACAAGGAGAAGGAGAAGGAGAAGGAGAAGGAGAAGGAGATGGAGATGGTGGTGGATAAGGATAAAAGAAATGCTACATAATCTTTCATGCCCCACTATCTTATGTTTTTTTCCTAAAATATCCAAGTAAACACGTACTTCAATATAATAATTTCTTGAATTTACTCTCTTCTTATTCATTGAAAAATATTAAATATAGAACATTTTGTGAAAATGAGATTAAAATTTTAAATGGTTTAAAATAACAAATATCGATATCTTAGTCAAAATAATTTCTTAAGGGACTTTTAAACTAAAAATGTGATAAATAAAGGGTTTAAAGCAGGGATAGTTTTTCTGGAGATATTTTCTGAAGTAGTTTGAATACTTCACGTATGGAAGAGAGAGCTAAAAGGGATTTTTATGTACAATCTTTTAAAATGTTATTATTTTTTATCATTAACCATATTGAATAATGCAAGCAAAAGTTTTCTAAACTGTCCTACTACCTTACATAGTTAAGTAATCATATTTAACTAAGTATTTTAATTGAATGAAAATATTATTAGACTATCCAGGTTTTGTATTGTTTTTCTTCTTCAATCGTAGTTTGGATTAATTAAACTTATTTTTTTATGATTTTTATACTTTATTGTCTAATGTGGTTTTTACAAGAAAGCTTTTTTTCCCATCCCAATTAGTATGAAAAAGTTGAGAAGTACACCTACATGAATTTTTTTTATGTCATTTTAGATTAGATGATGAAGATGAAGATATTAAAGTTATACATCCATATAATGTAAAAAAAAATGTATATTATCATTGTAATTTAACCTATTATAACATCTGTTTGGAGTATTATTTTAATTTTTTCAGATTACACATTAATCTTTATTAAAGTTATCTGCAATTTTCCTTTTCTGATATGCTAATCCTATTCCCTTAAATATATCAAACCAAAAACAATGGAAGAAACCATCAGGGTGAAGGAGAAAGAAAAATTACACTAACATATTCATATACACAAATTAATATACAAAACCACACCCTTAAGTTATTTTTTCTACATTAGACAAAGTACTTTCATAAAGTATTTTCTCTTTTTTATTTCTTATGATTAATTAACACCATGTAGAAGAATGGTGTTCTTTAAGTTTTCCACATATTTCCATTAATCCTTACATCATTTGACATTATCTTCATATTATCTTCATGGCTTTTCTCATAGAATTTCAGATCCTGTTTATGGATAAAGATGAATTAAGAGCATCTATAATAGCCCTATTTGTTTACCAGCTCTTTGTTGTACTCCTTGTTATCCAAGGTACTAGCCCAATTTCCCAAATAGGTAATCTTAATTTTTTATGGAAATATCTTAATCCAAGTTTTTCTAGATCTTCAACTATATTAAAAATAATTACATCATAATTATTCCACTTGGGAAGATATTTAAGTTGAAACTGGTGTAAGGATCATTAGAATTACCTGCCAATTCACTTGTATTCAATTGATTTATATTAAGATTGCCAGCTTCTTGGAAATTAGGAATGGTAAAAACAAGGTTTCTTGTTTCCTTGTGAGGCAAATTTAGTCATATAGAATAATAACATGCCAAGCCAAATCTACTAGCTCACTGAAAATGACATGAAAGATTCCTAATTCATGAACTATATTTTCTGACCATTCAAAAACCATATCTGATATTATACAAAGTGGCTTTTCAATATGATTTTAGATAAGATTTCTAAATGAAGGCTCAAGTGAAAAAGAGATTCTTGTGAAATGTAAGGAGAGTTTATAAGGAAGTGAATCAGCGTTTTCAATTTTAGTGGTAGGCCATGTTCAGAGCTATTGAAGGGGATTCAAGAAGGAAAACATAGAAACTTTAAGGGAGAGATGATTTGAGTTTCTTGATATTAAGAGGTGTACTCACAAAAAATACTTCATAAATCTTTTTGTTCTAATTTGAAGTGTAAGGCTAAGAATGGTACAATATGTCCTTGTGACATAAAGGGGAAGAGATGAATTTCTCCCTTTTTCTTCTCCATTTTGGTTCCCTCTACTAGAGGAAAATTGCATTGCAATAAAGGTGACATATATAGAAGGGAAGAGGACAAAACTTCATTGTATGTTATTTACAAAAGATTTTTGTTATATAATAGTAAGTCCTAGTATGAGAGAGAATATCAAAGCTTAGTTTTTCAATCTATAGCAGCTTTGATTTCTGTCATTAAGTATGAGAGTTGATTTAAAAAGTTATCATGCCATGTGGCTGGATTGATGCCTATAGATAAGGAGAAAATTTTCTACTTTACTAGCTGCTTGAGGCTTGAGCTCCGCATGGATATGGAGCAATTAGTTGATGAAGGGTGCTTATTTTTTTATATAGTTGACGAAGGTCGTGTGATGGGGGTTATCATTATGAGGAGAAAGAGGGAAGCGATAAGAGATAGTGGCACTAGGTCAGCTATAGTGGTACCCAATCAACAAGTAAGGGGTTTGATAGTAGGAGACCTCAGTTGAAGCATTAGTAGCATCACTAGGTTCAACCTAGTCAGCTTGTCCAGGCCTCACTTTATCTAGCTGACAGAGACCAGATCATCGAGTGTAGTCAGCCTACTAGGGGATCACATTCGGGTTACCAAAGTTGTGGTGTCCTGGGTAGTTTATCAGGTGGTTCAGGTCAAGGTAGAGCACCCCTGAATTATTTTTATAGATCATGTATTATGATCATGCTAGAATATGACATACAGGATGATTTGATTATTTTTTTTTTAATGATTTTGAAACTATACTAGGAAGGGATTTTTTATCCCCTCACTATACCATTTTTTTATTTTTATTCATAGATCATTACCTTAGCCATGCCTGGCTTACCCTCGGTGGTGTGGAAGGTCCCTACTAGTCACTCATTGGTAAGGGTTATTTCTTGTATTCTATCCTGTAGGCTCGAAGCTAGAGGTTTTCTTGCCTATTTAGCCTATGTTTATTATGTTAGTGTTGATCCTTCCTCCCATGAACCTGTGCTTGTAGTGTATGATTTTGTTTGTGTTTCCTGCTAATTTTCCTTTCCTCCTACTAAAGCTGAATATTAATTATTCTATTAAGGTTGATATAGGAATTTCATTCCTTGAGCTCATTCCCTAAATGATACAATGCATCCGTAGCCATTGGGTAGCCCCAGAAGTACCCTTGGCTCATGCACAACTCTACTCAATCAAAACTCGGTGGAAGCAATATATATAAAGTAAAGTAATGGGCATATCAAAGAAAAAAAGTCATCAATGAATAAATATGGAAAACTCCAAACTCAAGTCTACAAAATACTTATGTCTGAAACCCACTGTAAGATTACTACGGACTACTAGAACAAGTCTCTAGCTAGCCTCATAAAAATAAGAAGAAAATGAATAACTACTAAGTATCTACTCTAAAATAAGGAATAAATAACTCCAATATCTATGGTCCCCGAATCAATGAGGACTAACTACTTCTTCTTCTAGGATTGTAAATCAGTCAATCTTGAGCACTCAGATGGTTGGCTGGATCTACATGTGTAACATGCAACAAAGAGTTTGATATCAGTACATAAAATGTACTGAATATGTGAGAGGTAACAATAACAAGCTAAAACAATTATGTAATATCAAAGTTATGCAATGCATAACAAGTAATATCAAGTTCAACTTAAAAAAGTTAACTTGTATAAGCAATAATATGCAAGTTACACAATATCAATTTAAAAAATTTAATTTTGAAAAGTATAAATAAACCCAATTAAATCATGCAGACTCAGCAATTTTAACAAAGAAATATGAACTTTATTTGTACACCTTCTTTCAACTTTCTTTACTTCATACTGGAACTTAACTTCATTTGAGAGTTTCTATAACCGACATGCTCCATGCCTCAGCAACAAATCACAACATATTACCCCATGTGGAGGCGAACTATACCTTGCTAGAGTATGGATACTCAATTTCCCTAGTGGATTCACTAAGTCTCATCAAAAGGAACACATTGAGCCATAATATAATCCTACACTTGCGATATAGGTTTTGGGTACAGGGCCTCGTGCCCACCTTCTCAGTGTTAATATTCCTCTCCAAAATACTAACACACCAATATTTAATATGCTTGAATAGTGGAACACCTTCGATGGAAGAAACTAGCCTAACTTCAAAATAAGCCACATTCAACAACACTCTGTCAATTTTAGCACTTCGTAAATATTATTATTTTCATCTTTTTGTTTAAGCGTAAATCATTATTGAAAACATTAATACTATCAATTAGGATTAATTATTAAAAAAAACACTCAATTTGAAATTCTTCATAATCAGTCTTAAGACCAAATAGAAGCCAAGTGATTGATCATACTCACTTAATTAATTCTAGTTTAATAACAAAACCTTGAAAACATCATTAATTCATGCATTATGACTCTCTTTCGACTTCTAATACAATCCTCAATAACATGATTTACATTCCAAATAGAAATATACAACTTCACAATACGTATCATGCAAGCTCCGTAAACATGAGACCATATCATCAAGAAGCCATGTAATGAGGAAAAATCTCAGTATACCATGTGATTAAGAAAACCCTAAACATGCTTCTACAATTCTCAATCCTTTAGAAAAGCATTTTGAGATGTTTGTTCATTAGCCCGTATACCTAATTTGGAGTGCTTTCTATAGAGGGAATTAATTAATTTTGGTTGACACTATACTTTGGAGAGAAAACCTTAAACCTTGCTTATTGACAGAAAACTTCAAATAGTAACTTGCTTTATGTCTAGTATTTAACAAATGAATAGGGAATTAAAGATCTTTGGGTATTTTTATTAACCTTTTTTAAAGACAAATCTACATGGAATTTGTCTTGAAACAGTGGGAAACTTACTAAACTATCATTAATAAAACATAACTTAAAAGTTGTCACCGAGTTCCACAAGTCAACCTAAAACTCGTGGGTTGGAGTCCTCACTTGCGACTCCACTTATGGTACTTTGTGAAAAAATTAAAAGGTTTTGGATATATCTCCCATGAGGTTACAGTACGAGTAGTGAAGTCCTCAGTAACTAGTCGGTCTTCTCATAAAAAACTAGGATAGAATTTGATAAATAAATATTGGACAAGTCACAAGTAGGATTCATGACTCATAATTCCCTGCAATGAATTGTGATACCAACTCATGGTCTAGGGGATGAAGTTGTAGGTTTTTTATCTTTGCACCACGAGCCTACAAATGATTTGTGATGACTCCCTTAAGATATACCACGACTTGTGGTACCCAAAGAGGAAAATTTTTAGTTTTCTAAGTCCAAATTCTAAGTTTCTAGAAAGATCCAAGTGTGGGGTGTTACATTACATCCCCCTTAAGATAATTCATCCTTGAATGAAGAACTCATCTCATGAAAAAGGGAAAAAGGCTACAAAGCTGATAGAATGAGAAACTTCGTTAAGTCATCAGAATATACTACTAAAGATAATTAAGCTAGTACTCAACAGACTGATATGAATACTACTTTTCTTAACATCAATTACTATGAAACCATAAAATGATGAATGAATACACTCAACTGGACTCATGCAATGCTACAGAGCTACACGTGACATTCTACAGATATTAGAGACTTGGTAGAGAAGTTGAATAGATAGTTTATTACCTCAGACTGAAGTGGATCTAGAAGGGAACAAGTGTAGGTATCTATTCATCATGTATGCCTCTGATTCCCAAATATCTTCCTCTTTGAATTGGTTCATCCATAAAACATTAATTGAATATATCTCTTTATTTATCAATCTCCAGACCTGTTAGTCAAAAATCTAAATGGGGACCTCCTCATAGGTCAAGCTATCATAGATGTTGATACCCCCAACTATCACTACTAAGCACTGATCCATCCTGCAATTTCTCAGCAAGGATACATTAAAGACCAGGTGAACCCCATCTAGATTAACTGGAAGGTCTAACTCATTTCCAACACTACCAACTGATAACGCTCGAATTACACCTCTAAATGGAGTATAACGGAGCGTTGGTCAACTATAGAACTCAACTAGGTTCGGTTCAATCCCACTGGGAATATGATATCGGATGTACACCCCAGTAGAAGTAGCTAATAGTTAGTGTTCTTTCTAGCAATAAACATAAAGTAAAAGGAGGGTATGTGTATGAAAGTATTTATTGCTATTTATTGTGCTTTTGGAATAAATCAAGTGTTTTGCTAATATAGGTTTATGTTCACCAGGGTTCAAAAAACCTTTGTAGTGTAATCTTGTACAGTTGTGCAATCTTTCCTAAACATAGAGTTACGTATAAATCCAACACTATTTATGTAAGTGTTTTCAACCTTTGTTCCTAGATAGATCTCTTTTAGATCGGGTTAGGGTTGTGAAGGAGTGTGTTTTCCTTATCATGGTAATGCAAAATGATTACTCTTCTTACAGTAGCAACCGTCAGACAAGGGTTAACTCCCTTAATTTCATAAAATAATCTCAACTACAAATTTTAACCATATGGTTAGTGCTAGTTAAACCTAGGCATGTTCTAGTGTTTTCAACCACTAAAATTCCTTTATTACATAGAGATTATATTGATACACTAAAATAGGTTCAACAACCATATGTAAATTGCAAGCCTAATGAAGTTTCACCCATGGATCCCACAATCCTAGAGTTGGGGGTTTAGCCACTCATCGGTAACAACATAAAACAATGAAATAATAAAGTAGTGAATATCATACCACATAAATAAGCTTCTAATTGATTACAAAATAATGATTAATAAACTCCACACTTGTGTTCTTGAGGGAATATATATATCAATACCCTAAATTTAAAAGTCCAAAGTCTCCAGTCAAATAACTCTCCTCAAACTGCCTAATTGTTTTATTTATAGAGTATGGGTATAAAGGAAATATCAAAAACTTAGATTAGGTCATTTCTCAGCCTTGGATGAAACAATGAATGAGTCGTCTAGGGAAAGATAAATGTTTGTTCTTTTGTTTGTCACTTCCACTATGCAGTAGACTTCCAATCAAGTGAGAGGTATTTGGAGAACCGTCTTCCATCAGACGGATTATCTCTTTGAGTCCTCTGTTCTTTTGGTCCTATCCAATGTAATATCTGTTGGGCGATATATACAGACGAATTGTCTATTAGTGGGTGAATCATCCACTCCACCATCTGGCTTATTCTTCTTATCCAGTACCATTCCTTTTGGGTTATGGGTTTGGAAAAGTTGTCTGGTAATATGAGAAACATATAAATATCTTGTAAAACTTGTCTTTTTTCTGTATAATTTCTCCAAACTTCATTATATTGACTTAACCCTACAAATCTCAGAAAACACATTAAATCACACTATTATTACTCAAGAACATGCTTTATTTCTCGCGTTTTAGGTGTAATTTGTGACTTAGAATACAATCACATCAATACCCTCAACCTAAAATAGTTTCTTGTACTCAAGTAACAACAACATATATACACGTTAAACACATAAAACACCCCTAGTACATAACCCATCTCAATACAATCAATCATTGGTCATCATGTTTCATTGGCTTACTATATCTGTTCACACACTCTAAATTTTTCAAGTGAAACATTGAAAGACCTTTCATAAGGCTGGTGTCCCCTAGAATTACAATATTAACTTATTCAAAATTGATCAAAGTATCAACTTGCTCTCATAACAAAGAAGTCCCACACACACTGAGATTTATTTACATTGGCATAGGAAAAGGATCAACTCACACTAAGAAGGAAATATAATTGTATTCACAATAGCCATAGGCTTGCCCTTATCAATTACTACTTAGTTTTCAGTAGGTAGACCTGAATCACATCAGGACTTGCTTGGCTTATAATGTCAGTTTGTGTGCTAGGAGGGCATGATTTGGGAACTTAGTGATTGACTCAATTTGTTCCTTTACCCTCTTTTTCCCCCTTCTATCATTTTCCTCTTACAATCTTCTTTTTTAATTCTTAGCCTTGAGCCCCTTTATTACAAATCTTGAACTCCTCCCCTTTTTCCATATATTGAATACTCTTTACACATAGTGTTGTGTGTAATGATGTATATGTATTTTTTTTTCTTTTCATTTCTTTTCTTTTGTATGAAACAGCTTCATGGTAGCCACCCTCAACCTAAATTCAAACTTAGGTTGAAGATACATTAGTCACTATCGGATAAAGGCCAAGACAGATGATTACCACATATTATTTTGCAGTGTTTTATACCCATCCACCCTAGACCTAGGGTACCATGACTAAATCTATGTTCACAATATCCAATAGAAAATCAGGGCCACAACAACGACTTCTCATTTTTACTATTCTCTCTTTTTTTTCGGGGGTAATTCAATGATTGATTTCAGAAATATGTTACAAGGTTCAACTTGGAAAATTAACACTTATTTGTTGACTCTTTTATGGATTTAGTGACTTATCAAAGAAGGCCTAGGATATTTTTCATATCAGCCTACTTTTACTTAGTTAAAATTTGAACCTAGTAAGTTCTAGCTATTATATAAACAAAAGATTATACGAAATTACTCTCCCATACTTGCAAGTAAACATGCATTTCAATATTAACTTGTTAAGAAAATATTTCAGGGAATACAAACACAATCAGTAACACCCTTACTGTACAACTTACAATGAAATACACTCAACACTAGATAGAAGCCAATAAAAGATTTTAATACTGAAATTTTCTTATATACATGAGTATCAATGTTTAATGAAATACAACAAAATAAGAAAATAAAAATACATCAGAATAAACCTAAAATGCTAGTTCTCCTATATATTATGCTTGACGGAAAAGATTCTGGCAACAAAAACTGTCAGACACACAAAATAAAATATATAAAATAAAATACACGGTATACCCCCTACAACACATAAATGGTGCATTTTCCCCAATGCACGACATATAAAGTGAAATAATAGTGGAAAAGAAAGTGTACCTCAATATTTCAATGTTTTAGGTTGCCTCCCAATAACGCTTGATTTAACGTCGTGGTACGCTAAAATTGTCATGCTTTCTCAGACAGCCTTGAGTAGAATCTACTCCATAAAGTTCACTGCCTTGATAGATTCATGAAATTTCTTAAGGAAATTCCTATTTACTTTAAACCTTCTATTTTTTTTATTTTCTAATTCTACTTCTCCTGATGAGAAAACTATTATGACTAGGTAAGGGCTTGACCTTTTTCACTTTAGCTTAGTTTAGAATAGCTGCAGTCGTTAATTAAATAGCAATATAAAATCTCCTGGATAAAACTCTGTCTTCTCAATCCGTTGATCATAATAATTCTTCATTCTCTCCTAGTTTATTGATGCCCTTGCATAAGCCTTGGTACAAACTCATCCAGTTTATTTATTTGGTCCACCCATAGTTTGATGGCTGATCCAAATTTAAATTCACCCTTATCGAGGCCTACGCTTCCTTATGTTTGAATTTTATAAGCAAATGATAGGACTTACTGTACACCAGTTGAAACGGAGACATACCTATTGGTGTTTTAAATGCAGTTTTATAACCCACAAGGCGTTATCCAACTTACGGGACCAATCAATCTTAGTGGCATTTACTATTTTAGCCAGGATTAACTTGATATCTCTATTGGAAACCACTACATGACCACTAATTTGAGGATGATAATGTGTTGCCACATTATACTTCTTCACCCCAAAACTTAGCAAACACTGCTCTAAAGGCTTTATTACAGAAGTGAGAGCCTCAATCACTGATGATCACTCGTGGGGTAATAAAGATGTTTCTTAAAGAAATCCACAACCCTTATTCCTTTGTTGTCTGGTGGGACGACATCTTCAACCCACTTCAACACATAATCAATAATAATCAGAATGTACTTATGACAATAGAAACTAACCAAGGGGCCTATAAAGTTGATTCCCCAAATGTCAAAGAGCTCAACTTCTAGGATAGGAGTCAGAGGTATTTCATTTTTACATAAAAAATCTCCTTGAATTAGGCATTACCAACATGACTTTACAAACTAATATACGCCACAAAGTAATATAGACCAAAAACAACAGCACTGTAGGAATTTTTGTGCAGTCTGGGCACTCCGTATGCCCTCCAACTGGTGATGAATGACATGCTTCAAGAATATATCACATTTCCCACTTTTGGGATTCTTCACCATATCATACAATTTGTATAGAGCCTAAATAAGAAAGGCCCATCTCAAAAATAGCTTTTAGCATCATGGAGGAGTTTACATCTAGCATGTCATTCCAATCCTTCTGGTATGACGTTGTTGACTATGTAGATTGCAAAGTTGGCATACCATGGGGATTTATCTATCTCAATAGCAGATACCCTCTCATCAGGGAAAGTGTCTTTAATTTCTTCATTCACCTTTTCTTTCCCATATGCGTCTAGTCTTGAAAGACGATTAGCCACTTGGTTTTCACACTCCTTTCGGTCTATCACCTCAAAATCAAATTCCTATAACAACAATATCCAATGATTTGATTGAGTTTCAGAATCTCTTTTGGCCATGAAATATCTCAGGGTTGCTTGATTAGTATGCACTACCACTTTGATGCCTAGGAAGCTAAGAACTGAATTTTTCAAATGCATAAACCACAACTAGCTTCTCTTTCTCAGTAACAATGTAGTTCTTTTATGCCTCATTCAAAGATTTTCTAGTGTAATAGATAAGATGAACAATCTTCTCCCTTTTCTTCCCAAATATATCTCCCAGTGTCACCCCTCTAGCACCGTATATCAACTAAAAAGCCTCTACCTAATTGGGTCCATAACTGGTGCAGTGATAAGTTGTTGTTTCATCCCTTCAAAGGCTTTCAAAAATGCTTCATCGAACATGAATTTTACTTCTTTCTCAAGGAGTTTGAATATGAAGCTTGTAAATTTTGAGAAATGCTGAATAAATCTTTGGTAAAAGCTTATGGGACCCAGGAAGCTTCTTACACCCCTGACACAAATTGGTGGTGGTAGCTTTTCAATCACCTCAACATTTGATTTATCCACATTAATACCTTTTCCTGAAACCTTGTGTCCTAGGATAATGCCCTCTCTGAACATAAAATGACAATTCTCCTAATGAAGAACGAGATTCACATCAATGCATCTCTATAGGGAATTGTCCAAATTGTTTAGGAAATCCTCAAAAGTGTCACCTACTACAAAGAAATCATCTATGAAGACCTCCAAAGAATCCTCCAAGTAGACATCATGCACCTCCGATATGTAACGGGGGCATTGCATTCTTTGGCCTATTCATTAATAAAAATGCTCTTGACATTTCTAGATCTAATGGAAATATAGATATTCCCAAACTTTGAGTATTTATCATGCACTACCTGCTCCTTGTAGCAGACAAAAAACATGAAAACTAGAAATAAACCTAACTAACAATCACTATACTTGACTTCACCGATATCTTTATTCCTCGACAATAGTACTAAAATTTGATAACGCTCAAATTATACCTCCCATTGAAGTATAAGCGATCGTTGGTCAAATATAGAACCCAACTAGGTTGGGGTCGATCTCACAGGGAATATGGTATTAGAGGTACACCAAGTAGCAGTAGCTAATAGTTTGTGTTTCTTTTTTAGCACTAAACATAATGTAAAAAAGGGTTATGTATATGAAAGTATTCATTTCTATTTCTTGTGATTATCAAATAATTCAAGTGCTTAGTTAATCTAGGTTTATGTTCACCTGGGTTCAACAAACCATTGTATTATGATCTTGTACAGTTGTGTAGTCTTTCCTAAACGTAGAGTTACGTATAAAACCAATTCTATTTATCTAAGTGTTTTTCAACCTTTGTTCTGAGATAGATCTATTGTACATCAGGATAGGACTACGAAGGAGTGTGTTTTCCTTATCATGGTAGCTCAAGAAAATTACTCTTGTTACAGCAGAAACTGTTAGACGAGGGTTAACGCCCCAAATTTCTTAGCATAATCTCAACTACCAGTTTTGACCACATGGTAAGTGGTAGCTAAATCTAGGCATTTTCTAGTGTTTGCAACCACGAAAATTCATTTATAGAGATTATGTTGATACAGTAAAATAGATGCAACAACCATATGTAAATAACAACCCTAATAAAGTTTCACACATCGATCCTACAACCACAAAGTTGGGTGTTTAGCCAATCATCGATATCAATATACAACAATGATATGATAAAAAGTTGAATATCATACAACTAAAATAATCTTCCAATTGATGGAAGAATAATGATTAATGAACTCCACACTCTTGAGGGAATATATGTATCAAAACCCTAATTTCTAAATTTCTAAGTCTCTAGTCAAAAACTCTCCTCAAACTACCCTAATTATAGTATTTATAGGGTACGGGTGTATGTATAATATCAAAAAGTTTGATTAGGTCATTGCTCATCCTTGGAAAAAATGACAGATAAACTGTCTGGTAACAGATGGACCTTCGTTCTTCCGTCTATCACCTCCACTATGTAGTGGACTTCCAGTTAAGCGAGAGGTCTTGGGAGAACCGTATTCCATCAAATGAACCATCTCTTTGAGTTTTCTTGTCTTTTAGTCCTATCCAATGTTATATATATTGGGTGATACATACAGACGAACCATATATTAGTGGGGGAATTGCCCAATCCACCTTATGATATGGCCTTCTTATCCAGTAACATTCCTTTTGGGCGATGGGTTTGGACGAGCCATCTGGTGACAGGAGAAACATCTAAATATCTTGTAAAACTTTCCCTTTTCTGTGCAATTGCTCCAAACTTCCTCATATTGACTTAACCCTGCAAATACTCAGAAAACACATTAAAATGCACTATTGTTACTCAGGAACATGATTTATTTCCTTGGTTATAAGTGTAATATGTGATGTAAAATACCTTCACATCACAAATACTCCTCAAAATATAATATGGCCTGATATAACGCAAACTAAGATTCTCTTTCTTACGAAACCTCATGACTCCCTTCATGGAGAGACCTTCAAAAGTACCCATTCTCCTTCATAAAAATCTAGGTATCTTCTTTCTGCATCTGCATGTAATTTCTTCTCTAACATGCTTTTAATATATCTTAAATAATTTGAACCTTCAGCATCATATCATGAACAAGATCTGGCCCTACCTTTTCTACCTCACCTACCTCAAACCATCTAATTAGATACCTATATATCCTCCCATACAAACCTCAAATGGGACCATCTAGATAATAGAATGATAGTTCTCATTGTATGCAAACTCTATCAAAGGGAAATGCTCAACCCAACTGCCCATGAAATTAATTATGCATACCCTCAGCATATGCTCCAATATCTTAATAGTCATCTCATCCTATTCATTTGTTTGTGGGTGAAAAGTTGTACTAAAATGAAAGTAGGAACCAATACCTCTCTAAAATCATATCCAAAACCTGAAGTGAGTTATTTACCACAATTTGAAATAATAGACAAAGGCACACCCGGAATCCTTATAGTCTGCTGCAAGTAAATCCTCATAAATTGCTTTACTGAATAACAAGTGTGAACGGGCATAAAGTTGTATGACTTAGTAATTTGGCCCACTATCACCTATATAGAATCATTCTTCTTGAATAGGGGAAATTTGGTGAAAGTTTCCATATCAATCACTTCCCACTTCCATTTAGAAATACCAAATGGTTACAACTCGCCTAGTCTCTAATACTCTACCTTAACTTGTTGATAGTTAGGAAACTTAGCCACACTATGTCCTTCTTCATTCCAATCTACCAATAAATTTCCCTTTAATATCTATACATATCAGTAACCCCATGATGAACTGAATATATGGAACTATGAGCCTCGAACAAGATCTTCTCTCTTAACCTATAAATATTTGGAATACAAAGACGATCTTGATAACAAGAACTCTATCTCTCCCTTGAAAGACAACCTGAACATTCTTCTTCTGAACTGCACTCTTCCGCTGAACTAAGACTCAATCACTATCTTTCTTTTTGTTCACCTCAACAACTAGAGATCACTCAAAAGAAATATGTACTTAACGTATCCGCATCGTTATCACCAACCAACATCACTCCAGGTGTGCAAGTTTTTGCACCTCTCTACTAACTCTCTCTTACCCTTATCAATATGTAATAAACTACCTAAAGATAATCGTTTAAGGGCATTAGCCACTACATTAGCATTGCTCAGATGATATATCATACTCATGTTGTAGTGTTTTATCAACACTAACCCCCTCCTATGATGAAAATTCAAATCTTTCTGTTCAAACACATACTGAGGAAATCTACACTCACTCCATACAAGTAGTACCTCCAAATCTTTAAAGAAAACACTATCGCCGCAAACCTAAGATCATTAGTGAGATAATTCTTCTCATGAAACTTAATATTTATAGAAGAATAACTAACACCTTACCATGTTATATTGATAAAAAACAAAAACCAACCCAGAAAGTATCACAATACACTACAAAAATCGCATCACTCCCATGCAAAGTAAAAATTAGAGTTGATGTCAACTTATTTTTCAACTTCTAAACTATATTCTCACAAACATTAGACCACTCAAACTTCACTTTCTTTTGATTAAATGGGTCAAAGGAGAGGCTATGGAAGAAAATCCCTGAAAAAACCTACAATAATACCTATTTAGACCTATAAAGTATATGGCAAAGGTAGGTCTAGGCCAATTTCAACATATTGATTTTCTAGAGAATCAGCTAGAATACCCTCACTATGGATAATATGACCCAATAAGGAAATTGACTAGAGACATAACTAATACTTAGAGAATTTGGCATACAGTTAATTCTCTTTAAGAGTTTGAAGAACAACTATAAAATGGCGTGTTCTCCTTTTTACTTTTGGAGTAAGCCATATCATCAATGAAGTCAATCACAAATAGGTTCAAGTACTTCTTGAACACTCGTTCATAAGGTCTATAAAATATACAAGAGCATTAGTCAACCTAAACGACATGACCATGAACATAAATGTCCATAACGGGTTCTAAAACTAGTTTTTGGAATATGTACCCCTCTAACCTCAAGATAATGATAGCCAGAACGAAGATCGCTTTTTGAAAAGTGGCTAGCACCTTGAAGATGATAAAAAAAATCATCAATCTTAATAATGAGATAATTATTTCTTATTGTAACATTGTTCAGCTGGCGATAATCAATACACATTCAGATAAAATCATGTTTATTTTACTCGAACAAGATAGGGGCACCCCAAGAAGATAAAGTAGGATTGATAAACTCGTTGTCTAAGAGGCCTACTAAGTGATCCTTCAAATCTTTAAGACTGGTATGTGCCATTCTATATGTCAGAATAGAAATGGGTTGAGTATATGGAATTAGGTCTATTCCAAAGTCAATCTCTCTATTAGGAGGGACTATGAGTAGATCCATAGGAAACACATCAATAAACTCTCTAATAACAAGAACAAAGTGGATATTGGGAGTCTCGAGTTTAGAGTCCTTAAATTTGAATAGGTGGCATATACACCCCTAAAATATCATTTTTCCCTTAAGTAAGAAATGAACCTACCCTTAGGAACAAGAATGCAACACCTGACTATTTGAGTAAGAATTTGAAGTTCTCTATGTTGGTGCTCTAGAGTTCAAATCGTTACTTGCATGTACCTTAACTTGCACTTTGAGCCTTAATGTGAGCCTAAATGATTTTATACCTCCTAAAGGTGTATGGTTTTTAGGTTTCATGTTTTCTAATCTCTCATAATCTAATTTCCAATCCAATAAACCATGCACTAAACTTAGTCTTGCGTTGGATATTGTGACCCATTTTAGGGTCTTTTATTATCTCAATGATTCTGTATGATTCCAGCATATGTTGGTGTTTTTGAAGCATGAAATTTCCTTGTTTTACATTTATAAAGGCTTAGTAATTGTTAGGAATCAATCTCGTATGTGTATACGTACTTTATATGCTTAGAAACCTCTAAATGTGTTATGCTAGAAAGCGATGTGCGATTGCAAAGGTGACACGCTAAAAAAGAGTGTGCAGAGAAAATTAGCTGAGAATAAACATGGAAGAAACCGTGTAAAATTTATAATTTTTCTTCAATTCCAACCGTGCTACTATTGGAAGTTTGGCGCAATCTCAATCATGACAAGGTTACCAACACGGTTAAGCCAATTTTTGAGCAATCTATCCCCATTTTTTCAAGGTTGTTGCCAATATTTTCCACCTCTAAATCATTAATACTATGTATTTTTAGGCTTTAAATACATGTTATTTGATCCACAAACACTTAATCCAATTTATTTTTTGATTGATTAAATTGAAGAACATTTCTCTCTAGCATTCTGTAGAGGCAAGCAAAGGCTTTCATAAAAGTTCATCTTGTAGAAATAAGTTCATCAATCTTTCTTCATCAAAGTACTTCAATTCAGGTATGTGGGTTTTCAACAAGGAATTTTTTCATTATTGTACCCAAAAAGCCTTTCCTAAATAAGGTTTTGAAGATGTAGAAGTATGCTACGGTTCTTATTTAATTTTATAAACTATTATTCTATGAAGTGAAAATTTACTTGATGTTTTTAATTTATAATTATAACATTTTCATGATGATTATTTAATTATAAAAGATCTCATAATTTAGCATGTTTTTGAAATTGAGGTAAAAGAAAGAAAGAAGCTTTGAAGTATGAATAGAACATTTTTTCAAGGTTTTACTCTTAAAACTTGATCTGAGCATTGAAGTATCATAATAATTTGAATTATTATTTGATTTTTAGTATGTACATGAAGCATATTTGAATTGATTATTTTTAGGTAAATGAGCCTAATTAAAGAGAAGCCTTTAAAGTATGAGTTACGTAATGATTTGAAGTTTATTCTAGAATCTTGATATGATAATTGATGTGTCATAATTAATGACTTAAGAGTTTGTATGACTTTGAAAGTTGAAGTGAACAAATAAAAGAACTCTTGAAACATGAATCTAATAGTATTTTTCAAAGTTTGTTTTAAAACATAATGATTATTGAAAATGTCATGATTGATTGTTTTTACATAGTTTTAAACCCATTTATGAAACATGTTTAAATTAAACATTTTTTACTAATTAAGCCCAGTTGGAGAGAACTATTGTTGTTTATGATTAACTTAATAAGCTGAGAGAAATAATGTTAATAAAGAGTCATAATGGATCGAATTTGCTTAAAATTGGCTAAGTTGATGTTTTGGGCTAGTTGGTTCCATTGAGGTTGTTCCACTCATCTAAAATGTTGATGCGTAGTTTCTCTTGTGGTTCCATTAAGGTTGTTCCAGTAGCCTAGAGTGTTGATAAGTAGTTTGGTTTGTGGTTACATTGGGGTTGTTCTATTAAGTCAAGAGTGTTAACTGATGTTTTTTATAGGAGAAGTATTAGCACCAAGGTTAGGCATGAGGTACGAATACCCTTAAACTATGTAGCAAGTGTAGGGGATTATTTTGGTGCCTCTCAGTGTACCTAGTGTGCTTGGTAGATCCACTAGGAAAGAACGTCTCATCCTAGGACGGGGTACAAGAGCCCCTACACATAGGGTAATATATGGACTTCATAGTTATATGCTTTGAAGTATGTTAGGTATAGAAACTCCCAAAGAGAAGTAAAACTGAATATTTTAAACAAAAATAACAATTGAATGAAAGTGGTAGCTTTATTAGTGGTTTTTTGTGAGGTTGAATTCTACTAGTCTTTGGGAAGGGGGATAGTAAAAGATTGATTTCTTTTAAAGAGAATAAAGCAAAAGAATATTTTTAACCGAGTCTTTATTTTTTTGTTAAAAGCTAATAATAATGATCTATTTAAATGATTTTATTTTTACTCGTGAGATTTTGAAGCTTTTTAGCGATTTTCATTATAATTTTTTTCTTAATAGATCTGAGTTTTGAAAGTTGAAGCTTTTTACTAAAATCTGAGAGGCAGAGTTTAACATGATTTAAAGTTGTTGATTTTGAAGTATTCACTAAGTTTATATTATACTCATGGAATTTAAATCTTTTAAGATGATACTATTTAAAAATGCATATTTATTTCTTTATTGAAGTTGAGCATATTACAACTGTTCATTCATTGCATAACCATGTGTTATTTATCATCGTATCATGATGCACCTGCTCACATACTCAGTAAATTTCATGTGATGATCCCATACTTTTTTATATTACTGTAAATCCCATGTAAATCCTGCTAACCTTTTAGAATCTTGTGGTCGATTGGATTCACATTATGTAGAAGCTAGAAGAGTGGTGAGTCCTCATTGATTCAAGTATTGAATAGGAAATTTTATTTACTTTATAGAGGTGAGACATTATTTCTATCCTTTCCTTTATTATTTTGAGGCTAGTTAGGGATCTTGTCCTAGCAGTCTAGTATTTGACGTATAGTGGCTTTTAGACAGATATTGAGTTAGACTTTAATATTGAGTTTTCATTTATTAATTTACCTATCTATTGACTGATGTGAGGTCCAATATTGATTATTTCATTAATATGCTTCCGCTAAGTGTGAGTGAGTAGAGCTTTGCATAAGCCAAGGGTCCATCAAAGGCTACTAAGACAACTTTGTGGCTAATGATTCTTGTCCTACATAGAGGGTGAATTTGAGGCTTGAAAAACTTAGTATCAGTGCATTAGGTTAAATTTTCCTAGGATGTTTGAAAGACATCGTTATGTAGAGTTTCTTTTATCAGCTGTGTAACTGGACACACATATAACTGAGGGGCTACTGAGCATTTAGGAAAGTTTCCCTTTATTCAAAGTATTAATTTATACTGTGGATTTTAATTTAGAGAAATCTTTTATGACTCGTGCTTTACGCGTTTTGGATCATACTACCTAGAAGATCATTAATTTCAAGAGTAGCTAGCCTAAGAGTTCAGAATCTAAGATCACCCAGATTAGACCTTTCAGCCTCTGATTATTCTTGTAATTGAGCCCCAATTCTTGTTTCAGGGTGAGTTGAACCGAAGGGAGCAGTTGTAGTGGTAGAGAGATTAGTTTTGTAGTTGTTATTAGAGGGGTACTAAAGAAAGCATGTTATGGTAGAACAATCTTAGAGCTAAAAGAGTAAAAGTTGGAGCAGGGCATAGTTGTCACGTAAGGTAAGTAGTCAGTGGTAAGTATTATTTGGGAGTTGTGAGATGGTATGTCCTTATGTGATGAATAAGCAGTAATAAGTTAGTGTTGATTTAATGATAGTATGAGGAGGAGAATAGGTTGATGGTTAGGAAGACTTAGAACATGTTGTGGTTAGGTATGGTAAAGATGTGAGTATGCTTGGATAAGATAGAGTGGATAGTTGATATTAAATGTAATATTGTTGATTCTCACAAGGCTAGTGTTACTAAGTTTGTGATATAGTAGTTGTAAGTCTAACTAATGGTGAGAAGTTTTATGTTATATGTGTTTTAGTATTGAATGGTAAACTCAAACACTCGGTTATTATTCTAGTGTAAGTTATTGTAGTATCAGGGTGGATAAAGGATTGAATGTCTAGTGCTAGAGAGAGTGTTGACTTTTGAGTGTTAGCCTTAGAGGAATGAGGGGAGTTAAGAAGTTAGTTTAAGGATGGGTCATAGAGAGAATCTGAGTATGAATGGTTGTAATCCTTAAATAGGAAGTTTTGCATTTGGGTGTATATTTAGTGTTTGACCTTGCAGAGCAGTTGGTTGTTGCCCGGTCTATAGAAGAAGCCCTTACACTTAGAAATTTTTAGATTTTTTTCTAAGAATGAGATGGTAAGATGAAAAATAGGTCCAGTCTTGTGATCTTGATAGTGTGCAGTCCCAGTGTAGAACTACGATTTTATGATAACCCATTTGTGATACTTTTGTATTCTTTGTACCCCAGTCAGAGTTAAAGGTTAGTTTCATGCCCTTTTTTACGCACATTATGAAGGTTTATGTTTATGTTAAATTTCTAGAGTCAGATACAATTTCTTTAGACATCTTGATAGTCTTGCTTATGATGTAGATGTCCAGTCAGGTTGTAATGTTATTTATAGGGTTCCTTATGTGATTCATCTATACATATTTCATTATATTCCAATTTTTAAATCTATTGCATGACTTTGGTTTTGGGACCCCAACTTGAATGCCGAGAATGAGGTAATGATGTATCCTTTTTCAGTAGTGATGTTTAGTTTAGACCCTATGTATGAGTTCCAAAGATAGTCCTTGATCTATAACTCTTATAGTTTATGCTTATATACTTATTTCCTCTCAGTAATCCCATTCATGATTTGTTAGATGGTAGCTAAAGAATCCTAGTAGATGTTAAGATAAAGATAGTGTATACTCAATTAGTGGTAGTTTTGGTTGGCCTTTATCACCTAAGGTATTAAGTGTTCTTGTCGTAAGAGTGTAGAGATATTGACTTTAATAATGTTACGAAGATCCCCAGATGGTTTGGTTTTAGCTAGGAAGCCATAAAATGAGTATATCAATAAGCTTAAATATTGTGTGGATAAATGTGTTAATGATTAATGACTCATTGATTTGAAGCTTAAGGTTGATTATTCTAGGGATGAGGAGTAATGTTCTTCTGGGTTTATAATATCAAATCTTATGGCTGAGACTAGCATGATCATCTAATTTGTAGTACCTCACACCTCCAATTAGGATTAAATGTGATAAGATCATGTAGTTAGTATTAGTAGTTTGTAAGTTTTAGTACCCTCATGATGGTCAGAGGTTCTAATAGATGAACATGGTAAGTCAGAAGAGAAAGTGTAGTTGAAATAAGCTTGCTAAGATAGAGAGTGAAAATTATAGTGTTGAGACCATAGTAGACCTATCCTTCTTTCATACCCTTTGTATTATGTTTCATGTCATATAACTTCATATTCAAAGGATACTTATGTATGATCCCATTATTTCCCAACTCTATGAGCCTAGACCAGATGATGAGATATTCAGACGATGTTAGTTGTTTTTACCTAAGAGGTACCTATAAGTGCATCCCTTTAGTATGTCTATGTTGAGGATTCTTCCTTTGTAGTATGTTCCTATTTATACACTCTTCCATATCTATATAAATAATTCCATGACGTTATAATTCAATTAATAAGAGAGTCTCCAAGAAGACCCAAGATGATATGTTCAAATTCAGATCAGTTCAAGCAATTATTATCAGTTTTATGTCAGTTTCACTTTAGTTTGAGGTAATATCCTCTCTATTTAGCTTTTTTTATGAGTTTCTGATGCATGTAGCATATATCCTATAGAATTGCATGAGTCCATTAAGTGTATTCATGCATCACTTTATGAGAGTTGATGTCAATTGAGGTATTAGTTGCATGCCTATTTATGCAGTTATGTGCTACTTGATAAGTTTTGATGTTGAGGCCAGTTGTAGTAGTATGCATATTTTCAGTTGAGTTGAAGTCTAATAAAATGTGGTAGGTTGTTGAAGCATTTTGTGTTTGTTTACAACCTTCATGTCAGCTAGTAGTTTCTTTCCCAAGCTTATCTTTATTTGAGGATGAATGATCCCAAGAAGGAGATAATACAATTACCCTCATGATCATTTATGATAAATAAGTGGCTTTTTGCATTCTAGAGAATTTTGGTAGTTGCCCCAAGTCATTTTTGACCAGCTAGGATTCGTAGTTCGGATCTCTGGCGACTCGGTTGAGAAATATTCTAAATTATCTGTTGTAGAGCTTAAAACTAAGTACTCATTGACCAAAATAAAACTTCCATCAAAATGAGCAAAAAATTTAATTTCGAGAGTTCCCTTAGGTTCGAAATGCAAAACAAAATCAAGATTGACTTAATTTTGTGTTTTGGAGTTCTCGTTTGCAATTTATGCCTAGTTGTGGAATTTAGTTAAGTTTAAGGCCTAAAGTGGATCTTGGGTGATTTCTTAATGTTCAAAGAGTCAAATTGGAATTATGACGCTTCCATCAGCTCTAGAATGGTGAATTTATGCAAGTAAGAGTGTTGGTGTTTCTGTTGTTGTGCCTGGTGTAATTTTGAGTGCCTTGGTGGAGTAGTGCATTTTGGCTATCTTTGGTTTGAGGAGTCCTTTTGATTAAACAACCTCGGATGGACATTTTGATAGTTCCATTGGATCTGTAATGTCATTTCCATGTTGTTTACATATTTGGTTTATTGAAATTGGCCTCAAAACACTTATTCTAGGCCCCTTAGAGTTTTGATTTGAGATGGTGTGAAATTGTAGGCATAGACCACCCTTGCGAAGGTCTCTCCTATGAGTTGGGGTCACCCCACCGGACCTCAATCCTCCAACAAAAGTCCGCCCCAATGAACTTGGCCCATGTGCCCATTTTCTAGCCCCAGTGATCCCTGGAGGCACTCCAACGAGAATTGCAGTATCATTAAATAACTGCAACCCCTTCCATCATTCCGTTTAGAAAACTCAAAACTCAACTTTTTCACCCAAATTCTAAGGCATAAACTTTTGGAAAAACCTTCCAATCTTGAAGATAAAGTTCACAAAATGTTCCCCATATTGTCCTTACTTCTGGTAAGTTATGCTTCTCCCTTAATTCGTAAATTTCATGGGTTCTTCCATTAATGAACCCCAATATATAAACTTGATAAAATCATGCCTTAATCTATATATTACTGAGTAATTCTTCATTTCTCTTGTATATTCTACTTCTAGTATCGTTAATACATCGTAATTCCTATGTTTAATCCAAAAAAACTATACAATTGACCCCTTAGGGTTAAATTTGTCCAGGCTATTTTGAAGTCCTTCCCGTACTCAAATTGTGCTCAATTTTGGAGCATGGGTTGCTGGCAACATTGGGAACCCCGTAGCAAAATTTATTTTTAGTTTCGATGAGCAAGCCCTGAAAGACGGTTTTAGGCCAGATTATATGCCCAATCAAGAAATTAGCATGAAATACGTATTAACATGTTGAATACTTTGTAGCAACTTTCAAATTATTTGGAGCTCATTTGATATAAGTCAGAGTAAGATTTGTGAATTTGTAGTGTTTTATCGTCGGACATCAGGTAGGCTTCGTGGGGCTATCTCTAGGCTTATAGCTTTAGTAATTATACTAAATAGCATCTGTGGATTGGGTAGTTAGGTGGATATAGTAATCCTTTATGATTCCTTCATCCATTCTATGTTGATATTTACATTTTTTCATCTAATTGATACGGTGGTTGTGACTTAGAAGTTTGGTAGATACTTGTGCATGGCTTAAGAAATTGTTATTATATGATCACATGTTTACATATATACTTATTGATGTGTTGTGCATTCATAACACGAGAGGTTGTGCATATGGCTCTGATGAGAGTGTGTTGGGGCTAGGATAGTATCACCATCTAATTAATGAGCCATGATGGTTATAGGATGATCTTAGTAATAAAGATGATTAGTGACTGAAATCAATAAATGGTAATATTTTAATAATAATATAAGTAGTAATCACCATTTTAGACTCGGCATTGTATCGAGCACCCGTAATACTATTATTACTTGATTTAGGCCAGGCTTTATTCCTTGGCACTAGGAAATATCATTTGACTAATAAATGCTGGGTCTTGAGACCAGTTTCCTTCAGCAGTGAGTACAGCCGCTGGCACTTGAGTCTGTCATTGTACGGCTGTGAGTACAACTTTTTGACACTTATCACATTTACGGTTTCGGATACATTGATGATACAATTCCTTGAGGATATTGGTGATACAGTATATTAAGGCGTTGTACACCCTGACTTGCTGAGTAAAGCTCGATGATATTATTTATATTAGGCACGAGATGCCAAACCGCGAGACCCTTATGGCTCTGTGATTTGGGATGTGAGGCCATGATGACATTAAAGATTGTACGAGGTGACATACCTCTATGGACCTTGCCTCTAGGATGGGGTAACACGAAGGAGGGGTATATGGCGTAATGGGAGATATACTAGGAATATTTAGGTTATCCTTGCATGGGTTCTTCCTATTGAGCCTATGAGTAGCAAAGGGAATGCGTACATAGGGTTGGTTACTTCATGTTTTTTTATTTACTTTTCTTTACTTTTTTCTTTAGTGTAACCTAGATGATATGTAAGGCCTACGGTGAGCGTGACTTCTGTGTTTAGCTTATTTATTATATTTTTTCTTTGACATGTATTTAAGGTAGCGTATCTTTGAGGGATGTCGCTTATAAGGGTTATTGTGAGTGGTACTCCCTTATCAGTTTTCCGTTATACTTGAGGTTGCCGATATACCATCCATGTTCTCCTTCTATCTTATATCGATTCCTTATTTATTGTATTATTATTCACATACACTATTGCAAGGATTCCGGGTACATTTTTCTTCATTGCTTGAGATCCTGTTATGTGATTGGCAGGTGATACTTGTCTAATTGTATTAGATTCTTAATCGAGTATCTAGCTTTCCTTGTTGTACTATTCACTTCGGTGACCTTTTTATTTTGTTATGTTATTTATTGCAATT
>JBDJHY010992885.1:0-14426 GCA_039654485.1 Withania somnifera
TATATCTCATTACTTTATCTTTTGTCTCTCATGTATTCTTGAGATAGATGTATCTATTGTACCTTGTATATTAGTATCACCAAGTATTCAAGCAATGTAAACAGAAGAAATAAATATAGATATTAGGTAAATATAGCTAGCTAAGTCAATAATTCGGAGCTCAGGTAAGAAAGAAGACATACCCAAGATCCTTGCAGCAATACAGTAATAATTAAAGATAAGAAGGACAAGACAGAAAGAAATGGAAAAAATATAGGATGGACCTCAATGATGATCGGGGAGTGGAAAAGATACAGTAACACACATAAGCATGGATAACCCACCATCAAAGGATGGATACTAAGTAAAACTTAACATTACAGCTATATCTAAAAACTATAAATGTAAGAGGTAACGACTGTAAGTAATCCATTCACTGCCCCACCTACCTGGAAGTATGCACAAAAAGCACTATCCCCTGCTAGAGTCCCATACTACCGGAGGGTACATATTGAAAACAAGTGCAGAAAGTAACAAACACAATATACAGAGGTTGGTCACAAGTCTATGTGTATGCCTTTCCCCCTTCTTGGGTAACAGAGGCAGGACCCATGGCAGTCATTAATAGGAACCCTCCACTAGCTGCAGACCACATAATAGGTCCCATGGGGACTATAACCATATACCCTTAGATTAGAAGTATCGTATGTCATTGTCTCCATAACAAGAATCAATATCTTAAGTCCACATTAGATATAGTATATTCATCCAAATGTCATGGTATCGAATTATCTTAGACTCTAAGTAGCATAGGTTCTCGGTAACTATGATATAGTAGAAAAATATTATTGCCACTACTCAAAATGGGACTCAAATGCCAATAGTACAAGAGAATGATAGTTCCCGGTGCCAGGTTTTGAAGCCTAGACTAAACCAATAGAAAAAAGAGTAACCAGGTTCCTGCCCATTGAAAAAGACTTAAACCAAGTCCTAATCCCTTATTTGTTATTAAAAAATCCCATTCAAAATAATTTTAGTCCAGATTAAAATTTATACCATAAAATGGTCACTTAAGGCCATAGTATATATAAAATTGGTTATTTTGGGCCAACATCCTTCAAAATACCATGAATCCGAGTGTAAATCATACCAGAGGATACACACATGAATGCATAGACACAACAATACTATAGCAGTCCTATGGCCCTGCATAGGCCCAATCAATAGCTGTCGCGCTCAAAACCAGCACAAAACTGAGGGAGAAACCCAAAACCTCAACCCATGTATCAATGTCCTATACTTGAAGAGTCACCCTACGGCCAACACAAGACCAATGCTAAGTCAAAGGCATCATTCGTATCACATCGAACACCATTAAAAGAAGAAGACGAAGAACACAACAAGAAAAAGGTCATAGTGTCGATCTAATAATTCCACCCTAAGACTATTTAGTGTAATTACACCGGATATACCCCAAGTGTAGTCCAAAGGATCCTTCTTTTCATTTGGAGAAACACTGCTACAATCCATGGAGATCACGTTGTTTGACAAAAAAAAAAAACTTGAACAACCACAAAACTGGAAAAATAGAAATCTAAATATCAACACAGTTTAATAATAACAATTATAACACATTCAAAGCTCAACCAAAAATCAAGTCTAAAACTGGCCCATATAGAACTACTAACTGAAATCATAAAAATGAACATTGCTACAGAGCTCCCAGCAACACAATGAACTCATGCCCAAATGATGAGAAAAATACAAGTAAGAAATAACCTCAAAAAGTCTTATAGAAGAAAATAAATAAATTGCAAAACTTTACACAATTTATAATAGAAAACAAGGAAATACATACTGAAATACAATCGAGAAATCAACTATGGGGTTTATGAGGTCCAATCATCTCTTTGGTTACCCACTATATCTAGGAACCAAGAATTAACAAGGTGTTTAAAGGTGGCCATTAATTGTGGATTCTACTATTTTGATCAAAATTAGAAGGAAGAAACTTAAAGTGATAGAGCAGTCACGAATCGTGTTATGAATGAAGTATCCTATAATAGAATATGAATTACCAACACTATTTGAGTTTATAAATAGATTTTAGAATTAGAGATATAAGAAGAAATGGCTGAAATTTTAAGGTGATTACCATATATAGACTTGGGAATGACACAATGTGGTCATACCAAGGAGGCACAATCACATTAAATAACCGCAGAATAGGAAAGAGATATAGCACTAAAAGGACACGATGGAGTCAATGTAATTTATTATAATTAGCACTATCACACTAGAAGGGTGCAATCGTGTTGACTTATGAACAACACCAACAACACTGACAATACTGGTGTAAGGCGAATGTCTTAAATGAATACTAGTTGACTTGGAACTTTTGATGCTTGGTTAGCACAACTGCACTAAATAAAGGAAAAAATAATTAGCATCAATAGAGATGGGTAGGAACAATCACACTAATAGTTTGGAAGGTCAACTTGGTGTTGGAATATACAAGAAAACCAACAGAAATCCTAACTTCAAATAGGGCCTCTAGGCCAACCTGGATCCTGATATGTGCAAACAAATCATGAAAATACAGCCAAAAAAACATTTGAATCCAATTTTATAGTTGAAATACCAATATGAGATCATTTTTGAGAAATGTTGACAAAGTCAACACTTAAGCCAAAGTTGACTAAATTACACATGATACCTCAAGGGAGATCAACTTGCACTAAAATCTACTAGAATTGAACCATAGGTCAAACTAGACCCAAAATCTATGTTCTAGAGCTAAATAAACTATTGGAATTCAATTTTGAACTCTTCTTGAAGGGATATTGACTAAAGCTAATGTGTACTTGAGTTTACATTCTAAAATAGGGAATTCAAGGTAACTCTCAATAGAGCTGCTAGGGAATCAAACTACTGGTCCTAAAAAGTCATAAAAAACTTGGGGTAGCTATGGTAACACTCTATATTGCAAGTAAATACACAATGCATGGGAATTTCAATAGGGGTCATTATAAATATATCCTTCATTTTGAGAAAGATCGTTAGAGGGAGGAGTTTCTGAGACTTGAGTAGGATTTCTTATTAGTGATTGCATATAAAGCAGTTTCATAGGTTGTCTACCTATGGTATCTATATCATCTCTAATGAGGTAGAGAGAGTACATCATTTTTATAGGGTGAATTTTGATATTTGTAAGTCTACTAAAGTATTACTTGTTACTGGATAATCTTTGTCAATGAGAGAGAGTAAGGGAGGAGAAGTTGCCCTATTATTAGAGTTGATTCACTAATTTCAGACTTGGTAGTAGAGGTTCTGATTCATAGGGTAGGAACACTTCTTAGCCACAATAGCAGGGATCGTCTAGTCTTCCTATTCAGGCATCATTGCAGACCTCTAGTAGTAGTTCTTCACACATGGTAGATGTTATAGTTCAACTAGGTCTTCTCTCCCTATCCTTCCTTATGGGCCTTTCTATGAGTGTCGTGATATGGGCTATATAGAAGTAGATTATGAACAAAAAAGTATTGTTCAGATAGTTTTCCTTTTTGTAGTTGCTCCAGCTCCAATCCTAGCATATCTAGATAGAAACATGGTACCTCAGGGTAGGTATGGTGGTGCTCCACATCATGTTGCTCTTCAGTATGGTAATGGTTGTGTTTGTAACAGAGGTTATGAGAGTGTTTTTGGTGGTGGTTTCCATTATTTCTATGATGTTCTAGGTAGACTGGAGGTAGAACTTTGATGTTATTGTTACATGTACCTTTTTGTATACTATTAGCCCTTTTCATCTTTTTTCTGATCCAGGATCTACTTGATACTATGTGTCATCCTATATGATCCATGATTGAGTATGGCTAGTGAGTTGTTACCCATGTTGTTAGCTGTCTCATTACTAGTAGGTGATTCTTTTAGTGGATCGAGTGTTGAAATCTTGTTCTATGATTATTATGTATTTTAAGACTCGAGTTGATTTGATTTTTCTAGATATGGTTGACTTTTTATGATTCTAGGAATGGAATAATTATCCCCTCGTAAAGTGGTCATAGATAATTATTCAAGGACAATGACCTTAGCTATGCCTGGAATACCTCGAGTTGTGTGGCAGGGTTTAGCCAGTCTTGCACAAATGGGGATTATTTATTGCCTTCGTGCTAGTTTCTTAGTCTCTCATGGTTGTTTGACTTATATTACATATGTGAAAGATGTGAGCATTGTTTCTGCGTTGCCTGAGATTGTACCTACTGCCTGTGAGTATCTTAATGTGTTTTCGACTGACCTCTTTAGCCTACCACATGAGCGAAACATTGATTTTGGAATTAATTTAGAGTTGGGCACCTAGCTCATTTCCATTACACCTTATCATATGACACATTAAGATGAGAGAAATCAATACTAAGCTTCAGGAGTTTTTAAATAAGGTTTTAATTTGGCATAAATATATCACCTTGGGGTGCTCCTATTTTATTTGTGAACAAGAAAGATGATTTTATGCATATATGTATTGATTATAGGAAACTTAATGGTGTTACTATGAGGAGTAGTATCCTATGCCTCACATTGATGATTCTTTCGACCAGCTTAGGGGTTCAACCATCTTTTCTAAGATTGATATGAGATTGGGGTACCATCAGTTGAGGATTCATACTGATGATATCCCAAAGATAAAATTTATAACACAGTATGGTCATTATGATTTCCTTGTGGTGTCTTTTTGATTGACTAATAACCTATAACTTTTATGGATCTAATTAACCATCTGTTCAAACCATCCTTGACTCCTTTGTGATTTCTTTCACCGATGATATTTTGGTGTACCCAATGAGTGCAGAGGATCATAAGCAATATTTGCCTACTAGTGTTTAGACATTAAATGACCATCCACTTTATGCCAAGGTTTGGAAGTTTGAGTTATGGCTTGAGTCTATTGCATTTTTAGGTCATTAGTTATTTAGAGAGGGTATTATGGTGGATTCGATCAATATTATAGCCATTTGTGGTTGTCCTAGATCAACTACTCCTATAGAGGTTCATAGTTTGTTTTAACTTTCTAATTACCATTGTTGGTTTATTGAGGGTTTCTATTCTATAGTAGTGCCATTGACCAGATTGACTAGAAAAGAAGTTCCTTTCTTGTTGTCCAATGAGTGTGAGAATTTTTTCTAGATCTTTAATACTATCTTGACCTCTGCTCCTTTTTTGACATTATCGGTTGAGGGTCGAAGTTTTGTTGTATGCATCTAGTGTTTGTTAGGGTTATATTTTGATACAACAGGGTCAATTGATTTCTTATACTTTTAGGCAATTAAAGACTCATGCGCGCAACTATCCTAAACATGACTACGAGTTGGCGGCGGTAGTTTTTGCACTCAAGATTTTTTTCCACTATCTTTATCATGTACATGGTGAGATCTTTACTGATCATCGTAGTCCTCAATATATTATGAGCCAAAGGGATATTAATGCTTGCAAGAATAATGGATTGAGTTGCTAAAGGACTATGATATTTCTATCTTATATCATCCAATCAAGAAAAAGCTGGTAGCAGATGACTTGAGCCAAAAGGCAGTGAGCATACGTAGTTTGGCATTTCTATTTTCTTTTAAGAGTCCGTTTGTTTTAGACATCATGTCCTTGTCTAACCGATTGGTTTGACTTGATATTTCAAATTTAAGATGTGTACTTGCTAGTATTGAGGCTTATTTTTCATTGAAAGATTAGATTCAGCAGTACCAGTTTGAGGATCCGGACTAAGATATATTCATGATTAGTTGTTGAAGGGTGAGCCTTACAATGTTGTTTTGGGCTCGATGACATTTTGAGGTTTGATGGTTGATATTTTATTCTCTAAGTTGATGATGTGATTGAGTTAATTCTACTTAAGGCCCATAGTTCCTGTTATTCTTTCCATCCAGGTGCGACTGAGACGTATAGTGGGATATCACTGAGTTTTTGCTTTGGTGCTTGAAATTTTAGTAGATTAAATTTAGGCATTGGAGACAAGGTGGGTTGATGTAGTGAATTCATATTCCTGAGTGGAAGTGATGGGTTACCATGGATTTTATTTCTAGGTTACCTTAGACTTCACATAGAAATGATTTGATTTAGATCATTATAGGATAGGTTGACTAAGTCCACACACTTTCTTCCTATTCATACTGTATATAGCGCAGAAGTTAGCCTATGTTTATCTCTAACCAATTGTTCAATATTATGGTATTCAAATTTTTATCATCTAGGATCATTCTACCAGTCTTCTTCTTAGTTTCGGAGAGAGGTTCAACATGGTATGGGTACTAAGGTCTATCTTAGCATAATATTTCAACCCTAGAAATATAGTCAATCCGAGAGGACCATTCCTCCATTGTAGGACATGTTGAGGGTGTGTGTTCTTCATTTTAGTAGTTCTTGGGATGAATATTTTTCTTTGGAAGAGTTTTCATTTAATAATATCTACCATTCTAGTATTCAAATAGCTCTATTTTATGCTTTGTATGGTAGGTGTTGTCATTCTCCCATTGCTTAGTTTGATAGGTTTGAGTCTAGATTGCAGAGTATAGATCTACTTTAGGATTATTTAGATACAATTCAATTGGTTCAAAATAGACTTCAGGCAACCCAAAGTATGCAGAAGAAATATTCGGACCATTATTTAAATGCCTTGGAGTTTAGTGTGGGTGATCGTTTGTTCTTGCGGGCATATAATATGAAGGGTTTGATGAGGTTCAAAAATAAGGGAAATCTCAATCATTGACATATTTGAACTTTTGATATTCTTGATCGGATTATTAGTGTTGCTTATAAGTTAACTTTTCCTCCAACTTTTAGTTATGTATCTGGTGTTCAATGTTTCTATGTGAAGATGATGTGTCCCTATAAGTCACATGTGCTTCGTTATGATTCTTTTAAGGTTGATGAGGGATTATTCATCAACGAGGAGCAGATTTTGGGTTTTACTTAAGAAGTAAGGAAGTTGAGGTATTGTGAGATTTCGATGGTTGAAGTCCAGTGGATGGATCATCCTATGGATGAGGTCAATTTAGAAGTCAAGAGTGTGTTGGGGTCTTAGTATCCATATTTATTTTAGCCCTCAGGTATTGCGTTGTTATGACTTTTAGGATAAAATTCCTTTTTAGTAGTGGATATTTTAATAATCCTTACAACTATTCTTTTAGTTTTGCATTTTAGAGCTTTCATATGGATTCCCTAAGTCATTTAAGAATTATTTGGACCAGTGATTTGGTTCTTGGGTAGTTCATTTGGTCATTATGGTTGTTACCTAATTTTAAAGCCGTTAGTCTTAAAATCATTTACTTTAATCAACATTCTATGAAAATGAACTAGGAATTGAATTGTGATAGTTCCTTAGCTCCATAATGTGGATTTTGTCTAGATAGACTGTTAGTTTTGGTCAGAGGCTTTGGTATTTAGCTTATGCAATTCTGTATGTTTTATGTGACATGTGTTGCATTAAGTGGAGCTTGGGTGGTATTTTTGTGATTAGAGCATCAAATTTAAAGTTAGACTGTGCCATCAGCTTCAGAATGTTGTTTGGGTTAAGAGAGTTGTTCATTTGAGTTCTAGACCAACCAGGATCGTTTCGAGTGCTCAGTGGGAAAGTTGGTTATTTTGGCATGGAGTTGACTTTGGTCAACATTATGTGAAAAACGGTCGGATCAGAATATAGTCTATGTCGTTGAGTTTGTAATGTCATCTCTATGCAGGTAGCATATTTATTTTGTGTTCATTAGATTCTTAATGCATTTTGAGCATCAAATTGTAGTTTTTGTTTAAGGCTAAAATTTTAGGTGCAAGGTTTGTGGTGCATGTCACACCTATGATGTTCTTTATGTAGGAGAGATGTTGAGCCTGTGATAATTTTAATGCATGAGCAAGATCTCACACGCGAGTACTTCATCGCTATTGCAATAGAGGCCCTGAACTGAGTTTTTCGCACCTACGAGCAATTTTCTGCACCTATGATGTTGCACCTATGATACCTTCCTCCACAGGTGCGATGTCCCTGTGTTTATAAATACCCTTCAATCCGAATTTTATTTTTTTTCTTCATATTTCCACTTTCTAAACAATCTAAAATGTCCATTAAAATACTTGGATCTTTACATGAGCTAGTGGGTGGCGTTGGAAACTTAATTCCTTCATTATCCTTCAATTATTAGTAAGTTTCCACTTTAATTTTTTTGAATTTCCCATAAATTTCCAAATTTATTCAAATGTGTTCTTCATTTTATTTCATTGGTTCTAAATTATTTCATGCTTGTCTTAGCTTCTATTTTTTTGGTATGAGTTCCCTATGATGTAGTGAGCATTTTGATACCTTTTGTTCGGATTTTCAAGTTTATGGGCTCGTAGGACTATTTTGAACCCATATATTTTTTTTATAGATTTATGGGTATTATTTTTACTCGTATTATTCTATAGATTGTTATTTTCTTGTTTTGTGATCTTTTAATCTTTTTTGTGCATTTTTAGAGTATTTCGAGCTATTTTGGTATCTGCTACTCAGTATTTGCTAGCTTTTCATTTGAGTCAGGAAGCTTATGGCTTACTGATCCTATATTGGCTTACATGGTAAATAATTGTAGTAATTAGACATCCTTGGGTTTGAATTTCTAGGTTGGTACCCAGGACCCCAGTCCACTTCTTAGTTACGTACTAGTGTTGTTTTTGTGAGTATAGTTATCGTGTGACTTTAAGTGTTCTTGATTGACTCGGGACCATAGATGGTGAGTTTATTAGGAATGTTCGTGAGTCCCAAACATTGACTTGTATGGTTATGCTAGTTATAGATATTGAACTTGTGTAGGATCGATATGATATATTATGAAATTTTGTGATTGAGCATATCATCTTCATGAAACTGGTTTTAATTCATTGGATTTTATCTTTGTTTTTATCCAGAAGCCCAACGTCACTGTTTTTGAAATCTTGCATGGCCTTATGAGCCCTTTTTAGTATTATGAGACAACAATGAGTATTTTTATTTTTTTTACCCGTTTTGATGATAAAAGGCTAAATAAGAGTTCATCATTGTGTTATATTACTACTAGACTTGTTTGCAGCCATGACCTAGATATTGATTTAGTTTGAGATTTAGTCGTGATTGCGGCTTCGTGTAGTCATTGACATTGATTCTCAAGTACTAACATAGTTTATGTTATCCAGGTTTAGTATATGTATGTATTGTTACCTTATAAATTGAGTTGTAAGTGGGTTTCGACCTTCCATAAAACTTGCTGATCTGGGCATGCGGGCGATCAAAGGAGTGGAATACAAGGGAAGAAAGGTTTACGAGCTATAGCCTTCCATGTGATCCTAATTGGATGGTCTTGAAGGTCCAGGGTAGAAGTGTACAAGTTTACTTTACCATCACTTAATCCCATCATCATGCATACCTTATTTGTGACTGTTGTTTGTTTTTTGTATTCTCCAGTAGTACAAGGTGCCAAGGGTTTGAATTCATCCTTGTTTGTGTATTTATTTACCTAATTATTCTTTTAAGGCATATTACTACTATTTATTAGATCTTACTGGATCCTCAGTAAGTTTCGTATTTTGTTGTTATAAGTGTTATTTGGTTGGATTGTTTTATGTCTTGCTTTTATGCTTTTTGTTGTGGATATACATGTTGTATATAACCTTCCTTCCTGTCTTCATTATTGTGGTTACTGGTATACCTCTATTTCTTCTATTTTATTGTGTATCTCATTAGCTTATAATGGATTCAGGCCAGTTCTTTTATTTCTTTGCCTGAATGTTCCTTATCATAGCTAGTTATGTAGGATACTCGTTTGGATTATATAGTTCTAGTCTCTTTTTGTGGATGATATTTTGATTGACTTGTCATTTATTTTCCTTATCTGTCTACTTACTGTTCTTATCTCTTATATACATCCAGCTGTCGATGATGCCTAATGGGTACCGATTGTTTTTGGGTGCTCATACGACACTTCTGCATCTTTTTTTGTGCAGATCCAAGTACCAGTGGTCCACATTGCTGCTAGATTCGCGTTGAGATCATGTAGTTGAGAAGGATAATCACTCCTAGCGTCTGGAGCATATCTTTTATCTTTGTTTATATATCTCCTTCTATTTTTGACTTCTGAGACATATTTTTTTTTTCAAACATTGTACTCTTATTTTAATGGCTCTTGTACTAGATATCAGGTTTTGGGTTTATTGTTGTCTAGTTCTAGACTTCCACTTATCCTTGTCCCAGATTTTTATCTTATCTTTTTCATTAAGTTTATTATTCTTTCCTTGCATACTTGTTGGGTGGTTCTTCTTCGGTTAGATATAGGTCCCCTCATGACCTAAAAAATCTAGTCGTGACATAGATGTTCCCTGGATTGTGAGGGAGGAGAACCATCACAGGTTTGAGGTTTTGTCTCAGTGAGACATGATAGTTGCAGAGTATAAGACTCAATTTTTGCTTTGTCTAGATATGTTGGTTTGTTTCTCTCAGATCCCGCAGAGAGGATTCATGAATTTTTTTACGGTTTGGAATGCCATTTGTATGGTAGTATTCATATTTTCCTGAAAGGGTACATATTTTGCAGATATCATTGGTACATCCAAGGATTTAGAGTTGATTGTGTGGGAGGATTTTGGGACCCTAGAAGTCGGAGGCCCCATACATCTCGGTAGTTCTCTAGTACATCATCTAGGGGTAAAGGTTCTTCTAAATAGTGGAGGAGTCATCACCCACCCTATCGTACTAGGTTTCGGGTAGATATGTAGGCTTCAGAGATATGATTTTCCAATCATGGGATTTCTTGTCCATATTAGCTTCCTTAGGGTTCTCAATAAATACAATCATGTTGTGGTTGGCATGTAGGGCCAAGTGATTAATCTTTGAAGGTTTCATCTATGAAGTTTTGTTTCATTTGTTGAGATCCAAGTTATTTGATGCGAAAGTGCCTACATTTTGGTCATCAGTCTTAGCCTATTCCACAATATCAAAAAAGAGCGCCAGGGCCTCAAGTGAGAGGTCAAGGTAGAGCATAGTATGGTAGAGGAGGTTGTTTTTTTAAGGGGGAGGGGGGCTGTGGGGGGAAGATTACAGTAGGGTCATACTTCTAATCGGTGCAGGTAGAGGATATTGTCCTTCTGGTAGTGGCAGGAGTAATTTCTATGCATTTCTAGGTTGACTAGAGGTTAAGGCCTTAGGTAAAGTTATTATGGGTAATGTTATAGTATGCCACCGAATTGCTATAATGTTATGTGATCCTGGTACTACTCATCTGTATATTTCTACATATTCTTTTGTTGGTTTTTATATGATGAGTGATTCTATACCAGTCCCTATACATATTTCTAAGTCTATATGAGAGTCTTTCATGGTGAATTTGGTGTACTGATCCTGTATGGTTTCTATAGTGGGCTAGTACACTTCAGTTGACTTGATCCTTCTTGACATAGTAGGTTTTGAAGTGATTTTTGTATGGATTGGCTTTCTTCTCACCATACAATCTTGGATTATTACTCCAAGATAGTTACTATAGATATGCTTGGCATTCTGAATATAGAATAAAAAGGTTTTAGGGGTTCTTATCCCAGTAGATTGATTTCCTTACTTCGTACCTAGAGGATGATTGATAGGGCTTGTCTATCTTACTTGGGGTTTAATCGAGACACCAATGGTGACATGCCTCCCTTGATCTCTTTACCAGACATTTGTGAGTTTCTTTATATGTTTCCTATAGATCTATCTGGTGTTCCCCTTGATAGGAGCATTGATTTTTTTTATTGATTTGGACCCACGTACTAAGCCCATTTATATTCCTCAGTACCATATGGGTACAACCTAGTTAAAGGAATTGATGGAGCATCTTTAGTACTTGCTTTATTTAAGTTTTATTAGATAGAGTGTCTTTGTAGGGTGCATATGTTTTTTTGTGAATAAGAAAGATGGGCCAACATGAATATGCATTGTCTATAAGAAGCTGAATAGGGTTACTATAAAGAATAAGTAACCCCTTCATAAGATTCATGATTTATACGATCAGTTGTAGGGTGCCTTTAGACCCACTATGGTAGCTATATGATTTTGGTGCTTTCTTTTGGCCTGACTAATGCTCCTATAGTGTTCATGGAATTGATGAACGATTATTTCGACCTTACTTAGATTCTTTTGTTATTATCTTGATTGATCACATCATGGACTACTCCAGGAGTGAGGAAGACGATGTAAACACCTAAAGACTGTACTCCAATGATTGAGAGAGAAGCAGTTGTATGCTATATTTCCAAGTGTGTGTTCTGTCTTAGTTTTGTTCATTCTAAGGACATGTTGCATCCAAGGAATGTATTATGTTGATTCGATAAATATTAAGGTAGTTTTTGATAGGATTAGACATACTTTCCCTACATAAATTCATAGATTTGTGGGCTTGTCAGGGTGTTATCACAAATTTGTTTAGTGTTTTTCTTCTATCGCCGCCTAATTAACTCAGTTCGCTCAAAAGAGTGTTTCTTTTAATTTTTGGATAAGTACGACTAAGGTTTTGAAGGATTAAGGATTTATTTACTTCAGATCTAGTCCTGACCCTGCCTTTGGAAGGAGAGCCTTTCACCATTTATTGTGATGCTTATCGAGTTGGTTTGGGTGGAGTATTGGTGCAAAAGAGTAAGGTTATTGCTTATGATTTGTGATAGTTAAAGATCTATGAGAAGAACTACCCTATGCATTATCTTGAGTTGGAAGCTATGGTATTCATGTTGAATTTATGGCATTATTACTTGTACGAAGTTCATTGAGAGGTATTCACTGAACACAAGATTCTCTACTACATCTTCAGTCGGAGGGATGTGAACTTGAGGCAGTGATGGTGGATTGATTGCTAAAGGATTATGTCATCACTATTCTATACTACCCAGGTAAATCTAATGTGGTATTTGATGCCTTGAGTATGAAATAAGATAGTATTATAGCCATGCATTGATTCGGGCAGAGGTCTGGCCTTTATCCATAGAGATATAGAGTTTGGAAAATAATTTAGTTTGGTTTTAGATCTTGAATAGTAGTGTTCTTGATTTCATTGAGTCTCAATCTTCCCTCATAGATTAGATTCAGGAGAAGCAGTTCAAGGATGAAAAATTTTGCATTATCAAGGATAAGATTATAAGGAGTGAAGCGAGGAGGCATTTCTTAACTTGTAGGGTATTTTCAGTATTGGTATTCGGGTATGTGTTCCTAAGGTTGTTGATTTGACCATCTTGATTTTGCGAGAGACCTATAGTTTGAGATATTCCATCTATCCAAGAGCCGCAAAGATGTACCATGATTTGAGCCTATAGTATTGGTGGTATGGCATGAAGATGGATATAGAATAATTTGTGGTTAGATGCTTAAACTAACAGAGAGTTAAGTTTGAGCATCAGTAGCTAAGAGGAGTGTCTTGAAGGATGCCCATTCCTTCATGAAAGTGGGAATTACCATGGATTTTTTTTATCATCGAAGGTTTAGAAGACTTGGACACCAAGAAGGTTCAATTTGAAAGGACTTGACTATTGGATGTTGCTCAGTCCTGCTATAACAACACAACCAAAAATCTCTACGTCAAACTTCAGCCCCTTCAAGTATGGGATTTCCTAGGACTTTAGATGGATATAACTCCATTTGGGTGTTTATGAAAGATTAGCTAAATTTTATAATTTCACTCTAGTCAAGTTTAAATATATGACCGAGAAGCTAGTGGAGATTTAGGTAGTAACATTGTTCGGTTACATGGTATCCCTGTTTATATCATCTTTGACCATGGGTCATTATTGTTTTGAATTTTGTAGAGCACTACAGGATGGCTTGGGTACTCAGCTAGATACGAATACAACTTTTCACCCAAATGTCAATGGCCAGTCTGAGAAGATAATTCAGGTTTTGGAGGATATTCTGCATGCCTACATTATAGATTTTGGGAATCATTGGGATAACCATTTACTTTTAGTAGAGTTTTCTTATAACAAAAGATACCATTACAACATTCAGGTGGAACCTTTTGAGGCATTATATAATAGAAGGTGTAACTATTCGATCGATTGTTTTGATGCATTCAAGGAGAGGGCACTCGATATAGATCTTCTTCGTGATGTTATTGAGAAGGTTCAAGTTATTCAGAGTCGATTCTTGACAGCACTGAGCAGACAAAAAGTTATACAAACAGATGGGTTCAACCCTTAGAGTTTATGGAAGGTAATCATGTTATGCTAAAGGTGTAACCCATGAAGGGTGTGATGAGGTTTGGAAATAAAGGTAAGCTTATCCCTTAGTTTATTGGCTCATTTGTGATTCTGAAGCATGTTGGATAGGTGGCTTTTTAGTTAGCCATGCCACCTAGTCTATCAGCAATTCACCCTACATTTCTTGATTTTATTCTACGAAAGTATATTCTTGATGATTCTCATGTTATCCA
>JBDJHY010992995.1:0-14424 GCA_039654485.1 Withania somnifera
ACTATGAAATTAGCATTATGTACCATTCAGGCAGAGAGAATATGGTTGTAGATGCCTAGCCATTAGTATGGGTTGTCTGGCTTCCACATCAACTTCAGAGAAGTCGTTAGCCTTCGATATTCAGTTATTTACTAACTGTTTAGTCCAATTAGACATATCATATTTAAGTAGGGTCCTTGTATATGTTGAGGATAGATCTACTCTATTTGACTGTACAAGGAGAGATCCTTAGTTCGTATTTAAGAGTTGGTTTTGAAGGGTGATTATAGCGGTGCATATTTAGACTCTGACAATGTATTATGGATGGGTAGTTGTATCTTCATTCCTAGGATGGATGATTTGATTTAGACTATTCTTCATGAGGCCTACTGTACCAGATATTCCATATATTCGGGCATCGCGAATATGTGCAGAGATTTGATACAACACTATTGGTGGTGTTATTTGAGATCAGATGTTACTAGGTTTTTTTCAATGCTTGAACTGCCAATGGGTGAAGTTTGAGCTTCGCGGACTTGGGGTGTATTACAGTGACTCCCTATCCCTGAGTGGAAGTGGGAGAGTATTACAATGCATTATGTTTATAGACTCCTTCATACTTCTAGAGATCTTGATTGTATATGGGTCATCATGGACCGATTGACCAAATCTGCTCACTTTTTACCGACTTTATCATCTTGAAGTGCCGAGAGAATTTTTATCTTGTATGTTAGGGAGATTCTTTATCTATATGGGGTGCCAGTTTCTATCATATCAGACTGGGGTACGCAGTTTAATTCAAGGTTTTAGAGATTGTGTAGCGTGAGATGGGTATAGAGGTAGCTCTAAGTACGACTTTTCACCCACTGACAAACATATAGTCTAAGCAGACTATTCGGGTACTCCAGGATATTCTTCGGGCTTGTGTTTTGGATTTTGGTAGTGGCTGGGATCAATATTTATCTTTGACAGAGTTGTCTTACAATAACAACTACCATTTGAGCATTCAAATGGCACTATTTGAGCCTTTATATGGAAAGCGTTGCAAATCACAGATTGGTTGGTATTGTGGTGTTGATAGCTTACCATAGACTTATGACTTGATTATAGATGCCACAGAGAGAGTTCAGATTATTCAGGATAGATTATGGATAAAACAGAGCCACATAATACCTATGCAGACCATAGACGTCGGCTTTTGGAGTTCAGTATTGGGGACATGGTATTCTTGTAGGTTTCTCCCATGAAGGGCGTTATGAGATTTGGTCAGAGGGGCAAGATTATCCCTGGGGTTATCGGTCAATATAAGATTATGGAGAAGATTAGTGAAGTTTCCTATAGATTGGCCCTACATCCAGAACGAGCCACTGCTCATCTAATGTTTCATGTCTCTATGCTTCATCGTTAAGTCCTGATCCCTCCCATGTACTTCATTCTAAGTCAGTTTTGATGAACGACCGATTCACTTATGTTTAGAATCCTGAAGAAACTATTGACAGATATATGAGATAACTCAGGTCCGGGTATGTTCCAGTTGTGAGGGTTTATTGGAACAGTGCCCGGTTGAGAGTCTACCTAAGCGACGGAGAGGGATATGCATGCCCAGTACCCTTATTTAATTGACTCTCCAGGTACTCCCTTCTTTCCTTAAGTTTCGTGGATAGAATTTCCTATAGTAGGGGATGTTGTAATGATCCTTGAGATCATTTTTGCGTTCTTGCAATTTTTTAGTACTTAGAACGTTCTTGTAATTGCCCCAAGTCGCTCATGACTTGCTGGGATTGATGGTTGGGTCCTGGCAGTTTTATAGTTCGATTCCTTTTTAGTTATGCTTTCCTTAGGGTGTACTCAGCTTATATAAGTCCAAATTACCTTTTCGTCACTTTCATTGAGTTTGTAATATCAATTACATGAAGATTTCATAAATGGATTGTCGAAATCGGGCTTCGTTTTCATTTCGGGTACTTTTTGAAATTTTACAAAAAAATTGTCAGGAAAGGGCCGCAGTGACCGATTTATAGGCCATGTGACCTATAAATTTTCCAAATGATCAATTTATCGGTCAGTCAATGGGCCTTATACATTTGTCTTAGACACGAATCTTCTTCATCTTTTCTCAAATTTTCTCCATTTTTGCAGATCTTTGAGATTCATAAAGTTCTTTTTGGGGTCCTTCTTTAAGATTTAATCCGTAGAAACTCATTATGGTGATTCTACAGTGATTTCTTCCGGATAATTTTTTGTTTTCTATATTACATAAAGTTTCTGGGCTTATATCTTCAATTTTTACCATCAATTCAAGCTCTATTTTGTACCACATAATGCATGAGTTGTGCTCTATGTGTTGGTATAATTATTTCCTTTTCTTGAGCTATTAGGGTCTACGAACCCATAATTAGTTTGGATTTTGACACCGCTGTATATATAGAAATATGAATCTTATTTTACTCTTCTTAAACGTGGGTTATGTTTTTGATAGCCTCACATAGTTTCTAGAATCGTACGTAATTCTCTAGATATTTGGGCATGCTTCTTGAGGACATCGCCGGAATCCAAGAAGGATACAATCTACTTTCTTCAGATTGGGAAGTAGCATAGTATGTGCATTTGTAAAGTGCCAACTCGGGGCTAGGATTACTAGTCAGGAATCGATCTACTTATTCTTTAGACCTATGGCCTACTTAGCTGGCTTATAGCTTAGCTACTTACCCTGAGCTATATCACCCTACTCACGTGGAGAGGAGTAACAACTTTTGTGCGTGTTGTTTATACACTGACTATGGAATGTACTAATGTTAGGGAGGAGATTATACTAGTAATTAGAGCATAGTAACTAACCCCTGTTTTAGGTTGGTGGCTTTAGAGACAATCTAGGTAGGATGATTATTTTGTGTTCTACCTGATTGTTGTGTGTGACTAGAGCCTGTGTGGACCCTCTTGGTGCCATAGATAGCTGGATACGTCTATGCTAGATAGTTAGCGGCCTTATGTAATGACATTGTACCTAGCCGAATATAGCTTTGCTGGGTAGTTAGTAGCCCTGTGTGATGATTTTATGTCGTAGGGCGGTGCGAGCCTAGGAGTGAGTTGTATTTTACTGAGCTATGATCGCTCCACGTTTCTTTTATATGAGTGTTTACTTGGCCCTTAGCGGGCGTCCTCTTAGAAGTAGTGGCATGCTACTCGTGGCTCGGGACTATAGTTGGGCTAGGAGAGGATATACCTTGTTACTAGGGCTTGACAACCATCCTATGGATCCCAGTTTGCATCCTTACAACTGTTTAGCCTATTGAATAGTTCTGTGCGGCAAGCATGCATTAAATGTTTTAAAAGGTAACTTGATTTTGACAGAGTAATAATCAAAAACTGATTTCACATATACTTGTATCTTCCACAACTGCGCTCACGAGCAGTATAGTGTTGTTTTCTCAGTATCAATGTGATTTGTGGATATTTCCTACATGAAGACAATTGTGTCTTTTACCGAGAAGTGGATTTTTGAATAGTTGGACTTGAGTTTCCACTGAGATATGATATACAGGCTGAGCCCGAGCTTTGGCACTTTTGCCCTAATGACTATACTATTTTTGGGCTTGTTACTGGGTTTTTCATGCGAGTTTGAGTCCCTCCAAAGACCCTCCCGATCCGGGTCGCTAGGCTTAGGGCATGATGCATAGCCTGGGAGAGGGTTATAGGGGGAGGAGTAGTGGTATATGGTTTGAGTCCTCCGTGAGTCCCTCTTGATTCGGGAGTACCACAGAGAGGGAATATGTCATCTCGTATTTAGTTTTCCAGTACCTCTTTGTATCGCATCCTTACATATTTATTTGTACCTTCATGACTTATGGGGGAGTACCTGTTAGATTACTTGGTTGCCTGGTTTTACCTGCCGGTAGAATGTGATGCCGACTAGGTTCATTTTCTAGTTGACTTTGTTATTCCTTTCTAACATTCATAGATTCTATTTATACACTTACCATTATTTCCTTATTGGATCTTCCTTGTGTTGGTTATGTTAGAGCTCCAGGTACATATCACATTGATCATGATCTTCTTGTGGTCTAGGTTTTGTGTGTGGAACCCTGATAGTGATTTTCTGTCATCCTTGTTAGTTGATACTGTACATACTGATAGTTGATCCTTCACTGCACTTATTAGTTATATTAATACAGTTACCCCTTTTCTGTTGTACATTACGTGCCACTTTCTTATTTTCTTTCGATCGCTCTTTACTTTTCTTATGCTTATTTTTTCTCGATCGACCTATGCTGCCTATTGAGTACCCGTTGATTTTGATACTTATGCTACACTTCTGCATCTTTTCCTGATTCAAGTCTTAGTACAAATCATTAGGAAGAACACGATCTTGCATACTATCTTGGTGCTTTTTAGGCGATACAATGAGAAATTAGTGTTCATGCTGGTTGTTCTTCCTTCTGTCTCTACGACTATTTTACTTGGAGTCTGGATAACTATTTAGTAGTTTTTCCCCTTTGTGGGTTGTATTTTGTACCTTTTTGTATATAGATGCTCTACAGCCACGATACTAGGTTCTAGGGAGTCATGTTCAGTTGAGTATTTTTGTGTTCTACTTCTATTTATCTTATTCATCTCCTTTCCATTTTTCTTTTGGGTTCTTGGTGCTGGCCCACCGCTACCTGCATAGGATCAGGGTTATGCTTGTCTACAAGTGAGATGTACATGTCATCACAATTCAATTTTCGGGTCGAGATAATATATAATATTGTATTATATATTTACCTATGTAACATGCATATTTATGTACCAAACCAACTGAAAAAAATAAAGTCATCAGAAAGATACATATGTATCTGTTTATATATATATATATGCTTAGAAGAAAATAAAGAAGGAGAAACTAAGTATATATCTGCCATATTTATCCATATATCATTCAGAGTTATATATCAAGCACAAAAACTGAAAGAAATAAAGTCATATGAGAGATAGATATGCATATATTCATATGTATCTAGTATTAGTTTCATGTATCTGTATATAGATACATATTTAGAAGAAGATGAAGAAGGAGAAACTAGTCAACCCCATTATGATTTCAGCTTCAAACAATACTTTTTCGAATCAAAATTTTCGTTTTCTAACCAAAAAACACTAGATCTGGTTTCAACTATGTATCCTCTACCTTACCTCCTAAAGGTCACGCACCCAACGAAAACTATCTAGAAATTCACCTAAAACCCCTATTGTTGATCTAGTTCTTCCTATCGAGAAAGGACCCATCGTTTCTTCTAAGACTATTTTGAGATTTTCACTAAAATAACACAAATTTAGGAGAAAGTTACATCATTTTTTAGATTTTAGAGCAAGATCAATTGAGAGTAAAGAGAAAAACTATTAGGTGGTGTGAAAGAAAGAATCTAAAGAAGATGAGTGAAGAAGAGAACCTCAAGATTTGAGTCAATTTTGGGGTTTTGGAATGTATCATAAAGTACCGGTATAAATAGCACAAAAATGGTATGAACCATAGTATTTTAAAATTACTGGGATGGTATTAGATACAGTAGTGATGTATAAAATCTTTTGTAATGTTAACTTGATTTTAGGACGAGAGAGTGATATTGTTTATCCGGATAACTTTTAGATCATGTAATAGAGAATATATTGTTAGTCTATTTATTCAAACTTCAAATGTTTTTTTTTTCTTTGTAAAATATCTTTTTATTTAGATTTTTTTTAAACAAAATTCTTTTAAATAAAATATTTGTATTTGTCTAATCAATTTGAAGTAATTTTACAATATTAAGACAACCCTTTATGTTGGCAAAGGTTTTAACAGTGCTTTTTTGGAACAACATTTTTTAAGATAAAAAGAATCTTTCTACAAACACCTTCAGCTGCTAATCACAAGAATTTATTTTTTTTAAGTTCGTCCAAACACCTTAATTTCTTAAACTAAGCATTTTTTTTAAAAAAAAAAAAAATTCATATATAGGTATTTGCAGTCCAGTGTTCATTTTACAATATATAGGAAGGTTTATCATTAATAAAAAGTAGCAACATTTTTCTTTCAAATCATAGTCAACTACAGTGTATACAGGCACATATAATAGCTAACCCTAATTGAAATCACGCAAATACATTATATTATTTTAACTATACATATTTTTAAAGTAGAAACTGAAAAAAATGTACATATATGTTATTACTGTATGCGTTACAGTGAATATTTTTCCAAGCTGTATGTGCAGATCAATTGTTTGTGAAGTGTATGTTATACGTAATGGATAGGCACCTAAAAATATATATTGGACTTAATAAATGATCAATCTCTTAAGACACTCGAATTAAGCCTTGTTTATATTGAACACCCCAACTCTTAACAAAGTGTTTCGATTAGACACACTTTTGGTTAAAACATTGAACTTTTTTTTGCATATGTTCTTATTCGTCTGTTAGGTAGTTAATTTAACCATATAAATTATTTTATTTCTCTTAATTATGTGCATTCGCCTCAATAAGACGTTAAAGTCTAGACATTTTCTATTTGAGGTTAATATTATAATTAAAGGAGATGACACATTTTATGTAGTTAACTTAACTATCTAATAAAAGAATGAAAACACACACTAACGTTTTTTAAAAATTTGAATCGAAAGTGTCTAACAGAAACACTTTATTAGAAGTTGAGGTATTCAACTGAAACATAACTCAGTTCGAATGTATAGATAGAATATTCTGAAAAGTTTAATGGGAAGTCTATGTATGAAGCCTATATGTTGTATGTAAACTATGTGTATATCATGTATTTATTGTCGTCTTTATTAAAAGAGTGCTCACTACTAGAATTTTCAATATATATAAATGTACATATCTCGTATATTTTCTATATAAATATATAATGTCATTATGTTTTGTAGCTTTTTTAAAATACCTTAAAGAGTAATAAATGGTTGGAAACAGCCCCTAAAAGAATAAGTATTTTTGGCTTCTCAGAAGCTTCACCAAATTAACAATATATAACATAACGTGTAAAATCGATTCCAAGAAAAACTTAATTGTTATAGTGAAATTATTACCAACAATGACTATTATAAAAAAGTCAGAGTATATAAAAAACCTAGTCGGTTAATGACTCGAACCATTTTTCTCCTATTTTGAAAATACATTGAAAAATCAATAAGTGACTACTACTACAACAACAACAATAACATATTTAGTATATTTACACAAAGTGGGGGTCTAGAGAGAGAAGAGTGTATGCCAGTTCGTACCACTACCTCAGAAGTAAGGTAGAGATTTTTTTCCTCAAGACCCATGAATCAAGACAAAAATAGTCCCCAAAAAAAAAGACATGATGTAAGAATAAAGAACGATGAGTAGTAACTCACAAAATAACAGAAACAAGACTAGCACTAAATACTCCTATAAACGATCTATTCAGAAGCAAGAAAACACACCAAAAACTCCAAGAACAAAACAATATAGATAAAACACTACGGCTCCTAGCATAGAAGAAAACAACGCAAACCTACCTACTAAACTCCTGCCTTAATACAGATCCTCCACGTCTTCTCATTTAGGGTCATGTCCTTGGTAAACTGTAAATGCTTAATGTCATTTCTATCAACTCTCTTCAATATTTTTTAGTCTATCTCTACCTCGCCTGAATTCATCGATAGCCAACCTCTCACACCTCCTTATTGGGATATTCAGGGACCCTTTTGACCATATATCTGAACCATCTAATCCCTCTTTTTGCATCTCGTCTTCCACAGAAGTCATTCCCACCTTGTATCTAATATCTACATTATCGATTCCATTTTTACGAGTGTCACAACCCGAAAATTGAGTTGTGATGGCATCTGCATCCCACCTATAGAAAAGTCTAACCCCGAACCAGAGCAAGTAGCAATGGGATAGTATCAAATGTCCAAAGAAAAGTGAAGGAGAAGAAGAGAGGAAGAAGAAGGAGAAACGAAAAGTACACAACAGAAAGTAAGTCACCCAAAGCCTGGTGTCATGGTTGTCAAACATCTATATACATCATAGTACAAAACACAACCCACAACGGGAAAAAAACTAAAAAATAGCTGACTAGACTCCAACTATGACAACTGTGAAGACAGAAGGAAGACCGTCCAATATGAATGCCAATTGCTCATCGTATCTTCTGAAACAGTACCAAACTAAATTGCATGACTGTGTCCGCTCTGATGACTCGTGCTAAGACCTGCATCACAAAAAGATGCAGAAGTGTAGCATGAGTACCAAACACAATGGGTAACCAGTAGGCATCATAGACCAATAGAAAAAATAAATCATAAGCAAGGTATAGAGTGATCATAAGCAAATAGGGCAATCTCACATAATGAACAAAAGAAATAGGCAACTGCAGTAATATCTAGTAAGTTTGGTGAAGCATCATTTATCAATGTGTGCAGAATCAACTAAAAAGTATAAAGGAACATCGACTATTAGGGTATAACACACAGAACCTAACCTACAAGCCAATTATGCTTAAACGCGCACGTACCTAGAGCTCCAATGCAACAAGCACAAAGACGGACTAATAAGAGAATACAAAATCAATAACAGTCTAAGCTAACGAAAAATATAGCAAGTTTATGAATGTTACCTACAAGAGACATAAAGGAACAAATAACGTCTACTAGAAAATACCCAGGAGACAACAATACTACCTGTAGGTACAACCAAGCAACAAAGTAATCCAACAGGTACTACCCACATGAGTCTTGAAGAGTACAAATAAATGCATAGAGATGAAATGAAAACGGGTGCTAAAAAGTAAATAATGCATGTATGCACCATCCCCAGTTCATAATCTCATAGCGGAGGGACCCATGGGAGCTTTCCTGTATATTTACCCCTTCTACTCTAGTATACCCCTCCTTCGGCCACGCAATATACCCCAAGCATAGTGTCCCAGATCGGAGGGTCCATGGAGGGATTCAGTCCCACCTACAAAATTCTCATATCAGTGTGTCAGATCCTCAAGGAAGTCTCCTATCCCACTTACACACGAAATCTCATAAAAAGACCAACTAGTGTCATAGTCATCAGGGAAAAAATGTCAAAACTCATGTTCATCCCGTATATCATATCTTAGTGAAAAACCTCAAGTCCATCCAAATATGCGAATCAGAACCGTAATAAAAATCTAACAATTTCCATGAAGGAAATGCCTAGAGATTAGAGTGCCAGTGAGAAAATAGATCAGGTAGTGCGAGGAAACAGCTCCTTACTGCTATCCCAGTTGTGGATGTATATAATGTATAAGAAATGAGTTTTCGATTATTACTTTGTCAAAATCAACTTACCTTTTAAAAATATTAATGCATGATTACAACATAGAAATAACCAATAAGCTAATACTGGTCTACGGCTTCTAACTGGAATCCATAGAATGACTGCCAAGCCCTAGTCCCAAGTTACATCATCTCCTATCCCCACTACAGTCCCTAACCACGAGTAGTCACACTAAACATGCCATAAATTCCCAAAGTCGCCCATTAAGGGCTAAGTACACACCCATATAGGGAAAAAAATGAAGCTATAACAGCTCAGGCTAATACAACTCACACCTAGACATGCACCGGGCTAGGGTACAAAATCATCACACAAGGATGCTAACAATCCAGCAAAGACATATCTAGCTATCTACAGAAAAGTGACCGCACACATACTAATCATACGCAAAACCTTAGGTAGAACACAGAACAATCAGCCTGCCTAGATCGGCTCTAAAGCCACCAGCCTAAATCAGGGGATAGCTACTAAGCTCTAACCACTAGTATAATCCCCTCCCAACTAGTCTATGTTCTAGAGTCAGCGTATAAATAACATGTACCAAAGGTTATACTCCTCCCTCAACCATACTATGTTTCAGAGTCAACGTCGAACACACGAGCAGGGCAACATAGCCACAGGTTAAGTAACTAAGTCACAAGCCATCTAAGTAGGTCATAGGATGAAAGAATAACCATAAAGGGGCTCCAACTAGTAATCTTAGCGTCGAGCTGGCACTTTACCATATATATACCACACTAATACTCAATCTGAAGAAACTAGATCGTAGGAGCTGACAAAAACCTCAAAAGTTATAATGGAAGAAGCTGAGAATCACGAACGAGCTCGGTAGCGCATGAATCTAGGAAAAACGTAATCCATGAGCTGAGAGGAGTAAATCAAAACCTGTATTTTTATATAAACAGAAGAAAATTCAAACTAAAAATAGGTCTATAAACCCTCGTTGCTCGAACAAATAGAATATTTATACCACTCTGTAGAGCCAAACTCATAGGTCGTGTGGTACAAATAGGGCTCAAAACAATAGTAAAAAATGAAGAAACAACCCGATAAGTTTATATAATAAATAAAACTTACAAAAATAAAGAGAAAGAAGAATTAGCTCGTAGAAATAAGTGAAGAATCGCCAGAACACAATTCCATGGATCAAACTATGATTTGGACTCTTAATACTACTGATTTTTGCTCTGGATTTCAAGAAATCAGGAGAATATTGTGAAAATTTGTCAAGAAATGAAAGAATGAATTATATATATGCCTGCCAGGTTGGTCACACGATCGCAGAGCAGGCCACATTATCACGACCCCTGGACACCTCGCTTACCACGATCGTGACTCTCAGCCCAGTGACCGTGATGCACATTGGGCCTGGCTTCGAGGGCCTTATAATATCCACTACTAAAGAAACTTCCATCCACAAAATTTAAGAAGAAAGGAGTACCCGAAGGCTGAAACATCTAGAATGAAAAGTTCATATAATTCTCTTAACCTTCCAATGGCCTCGTCGATTGGACCATGCACCCATCGTACTTTCATAGCAGGAGTATCTCTGGATCTGAGCCGTTCACATCTTTTATCAATAATGTCCTCAGTCTGCTCGACACAAACTAACAAGCCGTCCAATTAAGTTGGCTCATAATGAAATGTACAAGAGGGGCCTGGTATATAACAACAACCATGGACACTAGATAAAATAGGGTGTACCAGCACTAACTCTGAAGGAAGATCTAATTTGTAGGAAATCCCACTAGTCTGCTTTGTGATCTCCTAAGCCCCTAAATGATCCTGCAAACATCAATTCCCAAGTACTAAACTCAAGAAGCAAGTCTATAACCTATGTTGCTCCTCCGTCTACTTTGTGTTGTATGAAATTTAACCCGAATAGGTATGACTTTTTTGTAGCATCTCAAATCAAATACGAAGTCTGAGGTCAAATCTGGCACAATTATACCAATCCATCAGTGATTGGCAAAACCTACTATACCAAACCCTAAATGGTACCATCTAGACGCTATAACAACAGTCATCATATAAAGCTTTATCAAGGCCAAATTTCAACCTCAATCACTACCGAAATTAATGACACAAGCTCGCAATATATCCTGAGGTACCTAAATAATTTGCTCAAACTGGCTGTCAGTCTGTGGATGGAAAATCAGTACTGTACTTTCCTCAGCAAACCAAGAAGTGAAACGGATAGCATTGTCTGAAATAATAAAGCAGGGGTCTCGTATAAACAAAGGACCTCTGAAACATAAAAGTAGCAAGACTCTCTACACATCTCCGCTATGCCAAGGTGTATGGAATATATGGTAAAATAGGCCTTGCAAGGAACAATTTGAACAAAATCACCAACTCTAAAATCATAAAACAAGATATATCCATGACATACCATCAGTACCTAACATTGCCCTGAAGAAGAAACTCCAAGACTATGATTCCCACAGGTGCAATTGACCAACCACATCACGAACTCAAGAACCCAAAAGAAACCGATACAACCAACTAACCTTAAATTAACTAGGAATCAAGTAAAAAAAACCTCTGAAACAAAAGGAAACAATCACCCAAATGTACTATGTTATTCTACTCATATTGGAAATAAACTTATATCACGACTGTAAACTCGACTACCTTTGTCTCATATCAAAGCAGTGTAATAGATCAATCCATCGCGCTACCCAAAATCCAAATACCTGAAACAACTAGTCATCACCAACTGAGAGCTGAAATAAATTATAACTACTTTCAATCTGAGAGCTTTCTAACTTCTATATAAAAACATGTCCGCAAAAATGAATTGAAAATCCAATATAAATCAATTACTAGTCTCAACACAAGATATCTTAACAGAAAACAAATTAGTACCAACTCACGAGAACTGAGCCTACATGGTCACATCAACTAAGACTAAAAATACAACATACGACCTGACATACAAAATACTTTGGGATACAACAACCTTGATTTACCACTAAAGGAGCACTGCCGCCTACCATAATAGTTGCATGCCTACGATCATAGAGACTGTCCACTAGTAAACACAACTGAGGGAACCCTAGAGGCAAAAGCTAAAACGCCATTTAAGCTATACATGAATGAGGTATAAAGAAAAATCTTTGGAAATTAATACATAATTGAGGGGAAATGACTGAAAGAGCAATTCATTTACTCAAAAAAATTTACCCGTTCTGGTTCTTTAGAACCAACTAATGGAAGTATCTGATAACACGGGTTACAAAATAGAGCTAATAGATAGCTCGCAGTTGAGAAAAATCACCATAGGATAACAGGACATTTGCTGGCAAGAATAAAGAAACCTCAAATATGTAATGATAATAAGCACTCCTGAGGGACTAACTACTTAACCTGAACGTAAGACATATCTCAGTCAGCGAGGGCCTAAAGACCCCTATCACTCTGCCGATGTACACCGACCACAGCTAAGGTATAATCACAATTCAATAACCCAACATCTAGGGATAACAGGGTAACCTACCCATGCTTGACAAAATCACAAAGGCCACTTATCAACATAAGGCCCAACTCCAATATCTATAAAATCTACAAGCTAAACTAGCAAAGCAACTCAAATCCCTTACTAGGATCAACTACTAAAAAGTTTCCTCCTCATACACGGGAAACAAAAGGACCATATGAACAATATCCACCTCTCAGGATAGGACAAGACACGAGCGTTCAAATCTCAGCTAGGATATAATTAGGCTCACCTAAATAAAAGAAACCCATCCTGTGAATCATAGGACCAAAACATAACAAGGAAACATAGGCACCCTCTGGGATAAAAGAAAAGACTCAGCCCGCCAATAAGAATCATAACCCAGATGCCATCGGAGGACCACAAAAAAGAGGTCAACAAACATAAAAAGACTACAAGCAATTCCTAAACTCAGTCTATGTCACAAGATCAACAAGGGTAAAGCCACTTAACCTAGCATAGATAAAGTAAGAAAGAAATAAGTCATAGTTACGCCCAAGTCAACAAAAGTCAACTAAGCAGGGAATATAATAAAATTCCGCTATAAAAAACTCAAAGGTAGCTCACCCTAAATGCCCCGCACCATATCGAAAAAGAAAGGACGAGACACCACTAGAAGGCTCTGCTGAATAGCCTGAATAAGGAATCCCTAACTTTGGCACTCCCTAGCCCAAAACCCAATCCTTCTGCAAGCATAACAAGAAACACCAATACCTTCACCCGCTCTAACTAATTGTTAATGTGAGACTGCAACCGTTGTCAGCTGAATGGCTCGACACTATGAACATTCTTTAGAAAAATGTCCTGACACACCACACTCATAACAAACCTGAGTCTTACTTTAAATGAGACCACAAACTGAACTACTCTAGCCACCATGGCCATACAAACCTGAAGATGCACGCGTGACAGGATGATTTCTCTGAGTACCCCAGCCTCTATCGACTGACTGAGAAAAGATCTGTGCAAGAAGACTGGATTAACCTAGTTGGACCTTCTGCTGAAGTCTATATCTATCATATCCTCCATTCATAGTCCGGATATCACTTAAAACATCCTGATAACTCGAAGGTAAAATCGAACAATACTGAACTAAAACCCTGGCTACTTAGCCCAAGCTGCTGTGATAGGTGAACCCTAGAAAGAGGGAAATCCATGGCCTTATGTCCGAATCCCCATATATAAAGAAACCCCGGGATCCTCATCACTACATCCTAGAGATTGATCACTACCAGCCCTTATTTTTTGACGTACATCCTAACCACCAACCCTATAGGTCACACGAAAAGCCTCTTCAAGGGCCACCAACTTCCCAAAGATATGTCCAAGGGTATGTCCTGCTGTTACCAAGTGCACTGTCATCATACGGCATAACAAAAACAATCCTCTAAAGAAGTACAATACCTTTCCATATCTCGTAATCATACAGTGTAGGGATATGTCGTTATTCTATCGAGTGATGCTTCATAATCCCAAATGGTCAAGGACCCCGATGCTCCTCTCAAGACACCCATTAGTGCCTCTGATTGAACTCTAGCATTCTGCGAAACTGGCATGACTGTAACCTCACCTGGGTCCTAGGTGACTCCCAAACTCTATCTCTAATGATGTGGTCTTCTGGCACTCCATTATGATTC